>JANIJI010000021.1:10332500-10552500 GCA_024500535.1 Leptonema lineaticorne
ATAACCACCCCATACGAGAACAGATGTTTGTAATCATTTTGTATTGTTAAAACTATCCGTTGCGAAATGATGAATATCAGATATGATCAAAGTCATCATTCGACACGCCAATATGACACTTTTTTCGTCACTTATTGATGTATTTTTTTTTACAATTATACCATACACTCGAGAAAAAGAGTGATATCACCAATCAATATTATTATTTCACTGTGCGAATTTATAAGTTAATATTTTATCGAGATAAAATATTAGCTATATAGTTGCAGGTAAAATAACAATGATTATATAAAATACCTAAATAATTTTACAAAACGCACCTTTGGAATATACCATACAATAAAAAATATTATTAAAATTGAACTTTTTTTATTTATATATTTTACGATTTTTTTTTAATAATTTATAATTTATTTGTTACCAATTTTAATTAATCTTAATAAAATGTATTTTAATTATATTTTATAAACATTAATAATAGATGGAGTTATATGTTATATTAATAATTGTCAATTTTTACGAATATATTAAAAAAAATATTTACTATACAATACTTGATTTCATATTATATAATTTTATCGTTTGTATTTTTAAATTTTCCATACTTAATTTTTAAGATGTATAACTCTATTCGAGTTGTTTGCAATTAATATATATATATTTTTCATTTATTAAAAATATGTTTTTAGTAGAGAAAATATCAAAAAATAATAAAAAATATTATTACATATAAAATTAACAACAAATTTTAACTTATATTAAATAAATTTTAGAAATATATTAAAGATACAAAAGATATTTATATGATAAAAAATATTAATGCGTAAAATTGAAATGAATACAACATTATTTATAGAAAAAAATATATATTTCCTTGAAGTTTTTCCTTTAAGTAATATACATATATATTTTTTTTCAATATGGCGCGCTTTTGAATTCAGAGTCTATTTATTATTTGTGCTCTAAAATGCTCACAAAAGAATATTCTGTCGTCGTTTTATAAGTAACGAAGGCTTAATTTTTCCTTTTCGCAGTAATTGGAAAGATTTCTCGAGTTTTCCTTTGTCCGCGTCCCGTAGAGCCTTTTCAAATTCGAATCGAGGAAAATATTTTATTTAATCAATGTAAAATATATAATATTAACAACGTACATGTTGACGACATGTAAATATGTCTTTTTTTATATTATCGATAATAATACAAAATAATAATATAACATATTCGTAAATAATAATATTAAATTTTTATATAGAAGTAAGTATTTTTCAAAATAATATAAATTTATACATATTAAATGTTTAATATAAACAAATTTCACAAAATATTATTGTTATTTTTTTTTAATATAATATACTATGTAATTTTATTATAAAACTATATTATTTATATTCCTGATGCACTTTAGCATTTCCAAAAATTGTATAAAATATCTCAAACCATTTTTTATATATTATATATATTTTTTTATAAATCAATTCCATTTAAATTTTAGGCCAACGTCTCATTTAAATGTTTCGTTTTTTTTTTTGATATATGAGAAAATCTTTTCTTGAATATTCTTCATTATACTTTATTTCAAAATAACGAATTTTATAATTGGAATCTAAATCACGTATAAACGATTATTATTAAAGAATATTTTCGGGTTACTTTTGAGAAAATTCCAATATAATGACGATATTTATCTTCGAACATAATTAGATTGTATTACATGTTAATTTTTTTGCTATTTTTTTTTCTAGAGAAATCATTTTATTCGTGTTTCTCTGAAAACTTCGATTTTCGCGGAATCGTTAACTTAATACGAACATAATTGGAATGATAGAATTATTATCAAGCCGAAAATATATATATCTATAATCGTAACTGAACGGATTCCATTTATAAGCATCCTATTATTGAATTCTTGATTGTTTCTTTTCGAATTAAATTTTCTTTTTTTCTTCTTATTTGTTTGTTTTTTTTTAAATCGTATATTACATATATATATATATATATATATATATATATATATATATATATATATATATATGTGTGTGTGTGTGTGTGTGAAATAAATATTATTCTTTTATATTTTATTTTCTGAACACCCTGTAGGTAAAGCCGCGTGTTGCATAACAAGCAAACATCCGCAATAAGTACACGTAACAAAAGTGGCAAACTATGATGGCTGAAAAAGGATAGACGTATGGGAAAAGTGCGTGCATAGAAAAGAGACGGAAATGCGACTGCTAAAATCCTTAGAAAAATCACTTCATACGCTTCAGTGTCACTTTAATTTTCCCAAGACGGCGTCCGGTGCCGTAATAGAAAAATATACAGGGTGTTCCTTAATTTACCGCAACGAGAAAGCTTCGATGTCCGATAATATAATTTCCCATATTAAGTAATCTTATTTTTTTATAGTCGAAATATTTAAATAAAAAAAATGTATAAGGGGAGGGGATGGCGATATAATAAATATATAATAGCTGTCCTCATCCTTCAGAAGAGAAAAATATATCTAATAGTATAACGTAGAACTGGCGACTCAGTAAAAAAAATAATCAGCGTTTATAAAATCTTAAAAGACAATCCTAAGTTTGTATAAGAATATTTATCAAATTTGAACTGAGTTTTTAATTAATATATTAAATCTTAAATACTGATCTTATTAACAAGATCTGATATTTTGACGAGAATATATATGAAAAAAGGAAACAAAACTTTAAGAAATAATAATAGATGATTTGAGAATTAAAATCGAATATTGTATCTTATTATCACTTAATACAATAATTTTCAATGGGGTTCACAAAAGAAAAATATAATAGGGGACCACAAGAACTTCTCACGAAGTAACGAAATGATATTTTTTAATATATATTTAAGCGCTTATAATTTTGACAAAAATGACTATAAACGAAAATAAGTTTTAAAACAAAGTATTAGCATATAGCATTATTCAATAACGCGTACTATAAATATGATTTTTAATAAAAATGCGTCTTTTTTATTTTTTTTTTCCAGTAATAAATATAAAATAATTTAAAATATCAACATGATATTTATATTACACATAATAATAGCATTAAGTCAAATTTGCAGATACATTCAAATAAATAACATGTCGCAAACGTGAATTGTACACATTATGTATTTGAATGTGTTCGAAATAAGAATATCCCACGGGAGTAGTCAGTAGAAATGGAATTGTATTTGAAAAGCACTGGCGTGTATTTAAAAATAACTAAATATACTTTTTTTAACATTAAACATTTTAATACACAATAATAATATAATATTATAAAATTAATTTTATTATAATATTATATATAAAAAGTGCAATATTGTGTAGTTAATTTACTTCTTTCAAGTATTTAGCTTTATATTCAACTGTACCATATACGTTTTCTTTAAAATAAAAATCTTGTTTACACATCTATTTATTGTATAATATGACTGAAAAGTAATTATGATATGATTTTTAGATTATTATAATTGAATAATATCAAAAAAAAATATCATATTAAATATTGAACGTATCATTCAAAAATGTCGATTTAAGAACAGTGTGTAATTAATAGAGAATCATAACTTTTAATATAAACAATTTTATTTTTATATTAATTTTATAATATATATCTATTAATCGATATATAATTTTTAGATTAAAAAAAAATATTAAATGAAAAAATATATATGATGCAAACATTTTTATAATGTATTTATACTAATATATCGATTTTTTTTTCTAATTTATGCACCACCACTGCTTCTAGAACATTCTTCAAAGCTCGTTTTAACGTATCAAGTTTATTTTATTTATTTTTATTTTTATTTTTTTTTTTGCAAAGAAAGCGACATCTCGGTTCGTGTACAATAATTCGCGTTCAGGCAAAGTAGCTTACATTGCCAGTAAATTGTAATCCAAAATTGGGTAGGACTCCTTTGTAGTTAGCGTTTACGCGTAATTTTTATTTAAGAAGACTCCGACATGCGAAGGGTAACCATCCCTCGGGACTACGACGAAACGACGTAAACGAAAATAACAAAAAAAAATATATATATATAAAACGCACTCCATACATGTTAACTTTAATGCGTTACGTGAAACGATTAAGTGGGTCATGTTTTTGATCATTAATAAAAAAAAATATCAAATTTGGATATGAATAAAAATTAAGAATCAATTTTTATTAAATATATCTAGTACTTATATAATTTAATTTTGAGTTATGATTATTAAATATTGAATGACATTCTAATAAGTGATATTCGAAAAGTGCATATAGTAGATATACATTTGACATCAACGATATAATTATGTAATAATTCGAACTATTGTATTTATAATTTAATAGGAAATTCGATAATCGAAATGATCAATAAATATTCTAAAATAAAATATTGTTAAAGATTGAAACATTTATATAAAAAAATATATGTACAAATATTAAATTTTTATAATTAAATTTATGTATATAATTATTGGCATTGACGATAACACGTATATATGAAAAAACAATGGAATACAGAATAAATAATGAGAAACTCTGGATGTCGCCTATATACGCAATTACCTCTAAATTACATCGTTCATGCGAAATTGAGCTGTATTAAAACGAATTGAATTTCCCAAATACGACTACGGATCGCTACTAATGTTTTATATTAAAATACATTTTTAAAATTTTAATATAAAAATTTAAAACAATGAAGATTGTTGATTTTTTTACATTAAATCTGATTATTATTATTATTATTATTATGAATTTTTTTTGTAGATGGTTGTGAAGATGAACGAAACAAATCTAATTGAATTAGAGTGTGCGCGAATTTCATCCCCTTTTTAACCGACTGTACATTTTCGTTCTTAGTTAAGCCTGTTCAGTATTAACCCATTCACGACGCGTCGTTTAATTATTTTTGCTCTTTTTTTTTTGTTTTGTTTTAATTGACACCACAAACGTTCGTTTGTTTCTTTTTGAATGTGCGAATTTTAATTTTTAATTTGTTCTAATTATTATGAAAATATTTCGTTACATATAAGCGATATATTATTTTTATTTCATGTTAAAGTTTACATTCGGATTTTTTAATTAATATTTAATGTATTAAATTTTATTTTTTTTTAATTATAAAATTAATTTAAAATATCGTTAATGCAGTACATAAAAATATAATTAATGATCTAATTATATTGAATAAAAATTAATAATATTATACTGAAAAGTTTACGAAACTATGATTATTTATTATTTCATAATTTTAAATTGATTCTAAACAAAAGAATTTCGTACTAAATATAATATTTTAAAAAGATTCATTTTTTTAGTTTATTTTTTTTATAACTAATTTATCGTTTTCAACACTTTAACCGCCGGATATATTATATGGAAATTATTAAAAAAAATATATCAAATTAAAATTATTATTTTTTTTACATTCTGAATACGTCTGAAAATATTTGAATTATTTTTCAAAAATTTTCCTAGTACGACAATGTTAAATCTGGTCACATTTGGATTCGTTGTATGCCCCATAGTCCGCAAATCCCAAGAGCAGTTTGGAAGCTAAATAGAATAAGGGGTGGGAAAACATCCCTAATCCGTGAACACTTGTCGATATGTTACACTATGGGGCTTACAGGGGGCTATTAGATTTGTTACCCCACCGACATTATATTTTGTACTGAAGACATTTCGGCTTAGCTTAGATACAATATTTTTTCTTACTTGTGTTATGACGTGAATGTGTATGTAAAATAGACCAAATGCAATTTATATTAATGATTACTAATTTATTTAATAAAAATATTAAAATAAAATATTTCAAATATTTTAAAAATAAAACAACTATCAAAATAAGTACTATAATATATATATTTTTTTAATTTTTATTTCTACATAAATCAAACATCATATTTTACAATAAACAATTTTGTTTAATACACGATTAAATTTTGAGTATATTCTGTTGTAATTTAATGATATGTTTTCATTTAATAAATACACACACATTTATATATTATATTAATTATTATTATATATTATATAGATAAGATTTTCACATTTCAATCAATAACTATTATATCTAATTTTTTTACATTAAATAACTTAATTATTTATTATATTAACAATTTAACGAAAATTAACTATGCAACGATTATTTTATATAAATTAACGCTAATAAGCGTAAACACTTAAAGATGGATGACTATTGATAATAGTTAATATAGTCATGACTATTCAAAAAAAAACTTCGATATTGATACTAATAAAGCAATGTCCATACTAAGCAATATTTTTTTATTTTTTTTTAAATTAATAATTGATTGATATGGACAATGTTTAGATTACAAGCATTTTTATTCTACATGTTTTTTTTATATATTACATTGATATGTTCACATCTATTAAAATTTATTAATATTAAATTTAATTAAGGATTTGAAATTTTATTGTTATTTTCGTTGATCAACATTGAAGATGGATGCCTTGGTGATACTGTTGATGATTGTTCATTGGGATGACAAGCTGGACATGAAGAGCATTCATTTTTTCTAGAGCTACATATTGAACTTTCGTGACTTCGATCCGGTTCTTTATCTAAAAAAAAAAAAGTATGAAAACAAAATAAATTATAGTAATAATTTTGACGAAAGTTTTAATAGTATCGTATTGATCTATAAACCGAATATCAAATATGCGATATCGAATATCAAAGCCATTTTGTATGGAACAAAGTTAATTAAATGTCGTTTCGTAATATTCGTGCGGCGTATCGATGAATGTCGTGTTTAGACGACAGTGGCGCGTCGGTGCGTTCGTTATTTACGAGCACAAACGAGCACCTCGCATTCAATGGGTTAAATCCCACAAGCGAAACGGCACAAAGGGAACACAAACGCTCACAGATTCCTATACATACGTCGATATGTACATTCGTATCTATCCATCTATCTATCTATCAAACGGGTATTAATTATCCAACTGTAATTATCGCCATTGACGATGGCAACGTGGCGCGTATTCATGTTCACGACAGCTGTAAACGAACCCATTGCTGCGTTTCAGCAAACGGATTACGAACGGACTTAAACTTTTCAGATGTCCTCTCTTTGTGTATTTTTCTCGTCGAAATTTAATTATTTCATTAAGACTAAATCTGGACAGAACGTACAAAAAGATACTTAATAGAAATCGAATAATAAAAGAATACTATCCGAATGAACATTCTGAAGTTTAATATAGTTTAAAATAAATTACCTCTAGAATGTGAATGAATGTATGTTCTGGTGCTGTGATCGTTTTTATATGGATCAGAACTGTGATCCGACCTGTCTAAGGACAATCTGGCCACACTCCACAAATTATCCCTGTGTGTAAACTCTTGAACGCGTTCTGATGAACTCAAATTCATGACATCTTTCAGATTTCCACGATGATATTCGACGGTTTCAGTCACCGCCTGTCGTTCTCTGAAATCTATTCCCGTCTGGCGTTCGGCAAACACCCTGGCATTTCCATAAATATGAGAAGTCTCCATCGATATATCCAACGGAATAGGCTCATCTCTATCGAAGGTTTCCTGACGATGTCTCAAATTTGCAGGTATAGGTCCACCGCTTATAGGAAGCGGAGGACTCGAATTGCTTTCCACTTTCAAAATAACCGGTGAATTCGGAGGATGCACCGACGATATATTCGTCGGTGAAACAATCGGTGTTCTAGATCTGCCACCGGATTCGGACGCTTGCTCCTGCAACAACAACAACAATGACAATAAATATATAATTTTTATCTTACTTTTTCATCTTTTAACGATTGCTCTAATTAAATATTAACGACGACGCTCAATGCAAAGCACGTTTAATTAGTTTAAATATGATAAAATTGTGTGTCCGTTCGTCATTATTACGCTTTATATACACACAGATATAGCATCACGCAATCATATCTGATTTTGAATAAGCGAAACCAATGAATAAATAATAGTTATGGATTTTTCCGATTTGTGAATATTTAATATACTTGCACATGCACGTGTGTTGAAACCTGTGAACGAACACCATTACGACGATTAATGCCACTGTTAAATTAACAATTTTATTGACATAAGCAATCAACGTTTATTTTTTTTACACTCTATATATATGTATAAAATATTTCAACTGAAATATATATTAATTTTTACAATTTAATAATATATAAAACATAGTAAAAGTTCAACATATAATTTTAACAAAAATATCAAATATATATTATAAACGATATAAATTGATTTTTAAAGTATTTTATTTTATTTATTTAAAATAAACGTTGTAAAGAATAATATGGTACAAATTAAACACTATCAGAATTCTATAAAATGTTTGAAAAATAAAAATGAAACCTTTATTTTATTTTTAATTAATTTTTTGTAGGTAATTCAAAAAAATATTAAATATTTGTCATATATAAAATAATTTAAGATTGTGCATAAATTACTGTTTTATCAGTATAAAATATTTATATAATCCTGTAAAAAAGAATTTAAAATATAAACATTTATCTAATAAATAATTTATTTTAAGTTAGAAATTTTAAAACATTTTCATATTATATATTTAGTTTTTAAACAAAAAAAAAAACAATTTTTTTCTATAAAATTTAATGATATATAATTGCATACGAAGTTTTCAATATATAAAAATATATAATGAAAATTTTTGAAAAATAATCAAAATACTTAAAACCTTTTAGTATAAATAATTTAATATTTTTTTAAATATTCAAATAATGGTTCCTATAATTAATAGCTACTTGAATATGAATCTAGTCAGACCGAAATCGAGTAAATGGCTGAACGAAACAGAATTTATGAATATTTCAAATTCAATTAGTTGTTTTTATACAGAGTTCCATTATTATTATTATTATTTTTTTATTCATCCGTGTAATAATTTAATTGAATGTGAATATTTAAAAAGCGACAATTTTCACAATAAACAATGCAAAAAACGAGAACGCTTAACATCTGTCGCGTTTTCTTTTTAATTTATTTTTATTTATTTATTTTTTTATTTCGACATATTAAAAAAATAATAATCGTAAAATTTGAAACAGACAACGGCGACAGATTAAATTAATTACGTATTAATTGAAAAATAAATGGAAAATATTTTTAAGTAAATATGTATATTGCAAATTAACGAATAGAAATGTTTTTTTTACAAACTGAAGAAAATATTTTATATATGAATAATATAAATTCATAAATCATTAATTAATATTTTTTAATTATTTTACAAAGGGTCAAAGAATATATATGTATATATGTTATTTAATGTATATACCTTACGTATTTACCGTTGCGGTATACAAAATATGAAAAAAAAAGATACTAATACGTGTCCGTTAATAATTAATAATGAAAATGACCCTTACGTGAAAACACGACTCGGAATAAATCCAATAGCGAAGATATCCGATCTACTGATATTATTATTATCGTTATATCTGATTACTGATCTACTGAAATGACTGAACATAATTTATTCAGTCGCGTTATTATTCGCACGCCGACCAAAGTAACAGTAACTAAACGTGTGTCGTGATTGCGTTTAAATTTAACCGTGACGGTTTTTGACGGCTGAAATCGTTCATTTTTTCAGCACGACTTTCATAATTTTCTATTATATAATATATATTTTAAAAATAAATATTCGTATCTATTATGAAAAAATATTGATTTTTATTTATTTATCATACATAATATTTGATCTTATTATATATATATATATATATATATATATATATATATATATATATATATATATATATATACAATGTTTTCATTTAATTATCGGTTCATTTTTATATAAAATTATTTAAAATGTCAACTGAAAAATCTCGTATATTGCAACGCTAGCCTTAACCGTTTACAGTCCGATGAAATTAACTATTATTATTCAGGGAAAAGTTGACGGCGTCACATACTGGTTTAAAAATTCATGTAAATCTGATAACATTCACGGGATATAATATATATATATATATATATATATATATATATATATATATATATATATATATATATATATATATATATACACGAGTGGGTTTCGTGGCGAGTTTAAAAAAAGAGTTTCCGTTACGATTATTTAACTATCGTTCGTTTATATATATATATATATATATATATATATATATATATATATATATATATATATTTATATATATATATATATATATTTATATATATATATATATATAAAGAAAGATATGAAAAATCAACGTTGATTTTTCACGTAAATCACCCCCTATATTATCAATCACCGTTCGTTGCAATTCGAGGTATAAAAATGAAATTTTATTTTATAATTCATACTTACATTGTGATTCATTCAACGATTTTCATGACGATAAATGTAATGACGCTTTCAATTGTATTTAAATTGTTTTATTTCATACACGGTAAATTTTTGATATTAATGAAAAATATTTATATATTTAAATGATAAATATTTTTTTTAATTTATTATGAATTTTTTAAATATTTAATGTCTATATAAATAAAAGATCAATATTATTTCAAAGGTCAAACATATTAATTATTAAACAAATATGGAATCGATTAAACTATAACTACTACAATTTTTGAATTATAATAGATTTTTATCTATAAAAAATTAAATTACGATATTGAAAAATAAAAACTGATTTCTTTGTAATTCATTTTGTTTAAAAATATTTTAATGAATGAAAAATTAAAACCTATGCTAAAAATTTGAATTTATACAAAAGTATTATTTTTATCACTTCAATCTGAATTATATCGTTTAATTATTCAATTTTTAATTAATATATTATTAATTATTTAAATTTAAATATAGCACTAAATTATTATTTTTATTTCTGATAAAGTAGAAATCGCATTTTATAAAATTAAAATGTTAAGACGAATATTACAGAGAATATATATATATATATATATATATATATATATATATATATATATATATAAATATTTTATAAAAATAATATAAAAAAATTAAACCAACATGGCGATCGGTAAACGAAACAGCTTTCGGTTAAACGGACCGATGCCGATTTTTATTTCAATTTTAAATACCTCTTCAGAAGTAAACTCCACGAGCCGTCGGCTTTCGGAGAAGCTCTCCTAAAGGTCAAAACGTGGCATTTAGTCGAAAATAATAAACTGGGCAAAATATATATATATATATATATATATATATATATATATATATATATAGAAAAAAAATGGCAAGCGAAGAAAAAAAGGCGGAAAAATCGAAAATAGTACAAGAGTGAACAAGACGTAAATAATATTTCATCGTTTCATATCTTTATATATATATATATATATATATATATATATATATATATATATATATTCGACGCGATTTACCATTGTAGGACAAAAAGCTTCAGAACTTTACCGAATCATCCCCCGCCCTTAATATTCGAAATTCGACAAAAACTAACGGTTTCTCCCTCGTTTATTATCATTGTTTTTTTTTCGAAATTTTCTATTATATTCTACGCCTATTTTTTTTTTCACAGTACAATTGTATATTTGTCTTTTTTTTATGTGTATAAGAATATTAAATTAAATATGTCACCGACGCGTAGCGTCAAAAATATGTATACTCGGGTGCGCTTTGATTTCTAAAGCCTTCAGAATTTTGTGTGGAGGCTTTAAATGCTAACGATGACGTTGATGTATGGCAAGCTGAAATGCTACGATTTTTTTATGTATATATATAAATATAAATATATATATATATATAAAAAAGACGGAAAAAATGATACAATGTTTCGCGGACGGGAAATTCGAGCAATAATTAGCATTTGGCATTCGAGTGCAGGTTTAAAGTTCGAAGGGTTCGATTGTTCGATTTTTTTTTTGGGTTGTATTCGATTATTGCCTTTTTTTACGGGTCGCGCTTTGTTCAGTTAAGTTTTTTATGTTCGTTTTGTTGGAATTTATTATTTTTCTTTTCGTTCAAAACGGTCATTGAGGTCGCGAAAATTGAACTATATATCTATGTATTATAATATGAAAATTGTACGTAAATATATAAAATAAAATTCAATTTTATATGTGTGATAAAAATGTTTTTTTTTTCAGTATGAAATTAATTAACTAGTAAATCTACATAATAGAAATTAAATCAGTTGTATAACAATTTTTTTTCACTCGTTATTGCAAGTTATTCAATGTTGAAAAAAAAATTGTAAACTAAATCAATAAAATAATTTTACAGATAAAGATTAAATCATATAAATCAATTTCACATCAAGTTTTATACATTATTAGTTGAAAATTCTGACTTAATTTTAAAAATTAATATGGAATATTAATGAATAATATCAATATATGAAATAAATTATTTATATATATATATAATATAATAATATAAAAGCGATATTTTGACACCAAAAATCTATCAATAAGTAATTAAATTTAATTATATTTGATATAAACAATAAAATGAATAAGTTATAATTAAATTTCAATACTTAAATTAATATATATATATATATATATATATATATATATATATATACATATATATATATATATATATATATATATATATATTACTACTATGAATTACGATTTATGTATATAAATTTTTTCGTGGTCTGTTGTAACCTCTAGATATAAACTTTTATCATTTTTTTAATGATATTTTCACCATTTCTTTCACACAATATAATATATTTTTCATTTTTAATATTATTAGATTATGAATTATAGAGAAATTTTGCCAAATTAAAAATATTTATTTTTAAATATAATGAAACGCTTACTTGCGAGTTATTCGAACAATACAATTATTCTTTAAATATTGTATTATTTAATAATAATATATATACATATATATATATATTACATCAACGAATAATTAAAGTTAATTTTTGCATTAACGATCGCGTTAACAGTTTTCCGTAACGGTTATTGTGTTACAAATTAAGGACGGCATTTAGTATTTATGATGCGCCCCTTTCCCGATTCGAACGTGGGGGACTCAAAGACCCCAGGGGTACGAAGAGATTTTCATTGTCACCGGGGAGGGGGGGAGGGACTGGGAAACAACCTGCATTTTCACCTCCCTTCGGCCCGTTCAACAATGACTCTTCATTTAATGAGTTTTAATTTATAAGCGAGTTGTCGTGTGCGTGAGTTTGTGCGTCAGAACGTGTGTTTATGTGCTCCGCCCTGTTTGCCGTGTTCCGAATCCGGGATGAATATTTAACGAGCTATATCAATTCGCGTTGTTAAGATGCGAATCGACGCTTCTCAAACGTTTTTTTTTCTTATTTATATGTGAATAACAAAAATTTTGACTTAAAATTTCTAAAATAAATATTAATATTAATCTTAAATATAACAATTTAATAAATATTACATTAGGAGTACTACTCAAAAATGTCGTCATTTAGACGATAGACTTATTGAATAATTATTTATTGTATAAAAAATATTTATTACATATTTTACAGTGTTATTAATGGAACTCGTAGAACAAACAATTGTATACAAAATTTCTGTACAGTAAAAAGACTTTCATTTTGAAATATAGTACCGAAAAAAATACTTCTAAAAAATGATCTACAAATATTGAAAAACCAGACTAATCTTAAAAACATGTTAAAATTTTGATGAATGAAACACAACTGATGATTAAATGAGACTATATCGAATGGTACCTCTCATTTTTTGTGTAAAAAAAATAGTCTAGAGTCACTTTTTGGGAACTTAAAGATAAAAATTTTTTTTCATTGAATAATTTTCAATATGATATTCATTCTTTTTAATTAATAATATTATACATATATTTATCAGTATTTTTTCCTTTTTAATTTAAAAATTCGATTTTTATTAACTTAAAATATTTAAATTTAATCAATTATTGAATATTATATAGTCATTTGTAAATGTTAAAAATAATATATATATATATATATATATATATATATATATATATATATATATATATCTGCAGAATTAAAATAATTTTACGTTCTATAACAATTGTTAACAAGACGAGCCGACTCGAAATGCCTACAATATTAATCGGCAACGTTTGAATTTTTACAAAACGGTTACAGAGACGAAAGGCAAATATATTTGCACAGAGGTTCAAACCCCGGGCAACATATTGTAAATGTATCTTGGAGGCCCGTTGACTTATTAATGCCGTCGGTCCATTGTGAACGTACTGAGTCGGGCGTTTTCGTTATGAAATAAGTATATTACGATACGAACCGAGCACGTATTATTGTACCGGGCCTGTATTCACTCGGTATAATAATGAAGAGCGCGCGACATGTGTAACATCCGACTATGTCAAATATTTAATACGAATTTTAGACCTCGTCGTGACGGGAACCGAACCCGCTAATGCTGAATCGACGAATCGTCGAAATATTTTACATTCGAATTCATCCTCAAAACGTACTCAATTTCATTAATCTAATTACTATAATTAATTCTTTATATATAAAAAAAAATACTTCATATAAAAATTAGTATATTGGGTTCAATTTCCGTATAGGTTTAATTGTTAAAACTGTATCCGAAGATTATAAGGGATTTGTCACACTTACTGTTCAAAATTTGAACCCTTTCCTTTACTAACCATTGTTATATCAACCCCATTGTATAAATTAAATTACAACGCAAACACTCCCATAATAAAAGATGTTAACGGTTTATCCGTATGATGATTAAAATCAAACAGCTCTTTGTTAATTTATTATTTACGACCACAATTTGAATGTGAATTTTTTTTAATTATATTATATATAAATTTAATATTTATTGATGAATCATAAAAATATTATTAATATATATCGAAAGATTGATTTTGTTAGTTTATTGACCTTTTGTGTAATGCGAGCGGTTTCATTCGTCGAATTTCGGATTATTATTATTTTTTTTTTATTATGGACACAATTGAGCTTTTATGCGTCGCGATAATTTCTTCGAAAGTGGAAAAGCTTTGGCCAACGATCAATCGCTGTAAAAGGTCAAAATTTCACAATGGAAATTAGCGGCCGTTACGCGCACAGGCCAACTCCTAGTCGAAACCTTACGACATTTAACGACCAAATAACCGTGTATTTACTCGAAAAGACAATGGAATCTACGAATAAAACAGGTATAATATTCAAAATTTTGAAATATGTAAAGCTAAATTTTCACTATTTATATAAAAAATTGGAAATCGTCAAATTATAATCGTGCTAAATGAAATATGAATAGTTGAGACGTTAAATTCATTTATCTATCTATACAAAACGCATATGTTTGATTATTATGAGTGACTTATTATTATTATAGTATTAATTAAATATAATTAATAATTAGAGTGAGACATATAAGCTACAACTCTATATACTCCATGGCAATATGTTAAATCTTTCAGAAATAAATAATAAGTCTTATGAATAGGTGCAAAGTTAACAAATTGGCTCTAAATATATAGTTTCAGTATATAAAGCACTAATAATTTAGTTTTTTCTATTTTGTTTTATTGTTCGTCTGTCAAAAATACAAATCGAATTTTATACATTTATATATCAAAAAGACGCTTTATTATTTATAACAAGCATTAAACAGTACTGAAAAAGGACTATAATTAAAACTTGAATATATACATGGGACGTATTCTTTAAAAATTAAATGCCCGCTCGGTTCTATTCATTCCATCCGATTTATAAAAATAGTACGAAGGGTGTTCGGGGGGTTGAGATGGTTTCTTTGCAAACACCCTAGGGAATCCACCTCCAGGGTGTCCACCCTTGGGACCTGTCAGTTAAAGGTTAATCGCGAACAGAAGATTAAATTGGAGCACTGTCAGATTATTTTACGATTATGAATCGTCGATCCTCCCTTCTTTTGTATCGTTGTTATTAGATCAAAAAAATAAATAAAATAAAATATATATATATATTATAAATCGCATGTAAAAATATAGAAAATAAATAAAAATTAGAAGATTATGATCTTCAAAAACTATTTTTCTATTTAGAATAGAGGTTGGAAGTTTTTTTATTTATAAAAGTAATTTTTAACAATGATTTATCATTGAGACTACATTGGATAAAAAAAGTTTGTGAAATCAGATGAATAAAAAGTTGAAAATATGTAGATATTTCTATTTTGAAGTTAAGCAATGAATACGTTGACTTCTAAAAACAACTCATATTACAAAATGATAGAACAATATTCATTTTATATATAAAATATCAAAAAAAAAAAATGCAAATTAAGGGCTGCACTCGTTAGCTAAAAGGCCACATGCTGCCTTAAGATATGACTTTTTCATGCCTGATTTAGAATGCTATACTACTTATATTAATAATATTTTATTTTACAGTAAATTTGACAAATTAAAAGTATAAATAATTTTGATCTATTTTCAAATATATTATAAAAAAAATATACATCACCATTGATATATAAAATATACTTTAAATTGTAACATAAAATTGGATTCATATATTTTTGGCGCAAATTTCGTACCCCTGAAATCTGAAAGAGTCACATATCTAAATCTCGACAATGTAAAAGCAGTCTTAAACGACACGAAACAACTTTTTCGCCATTCTAATGCCATAATAAATCTGGTGGCCATCATTTTCTGTAACAGGGTGTTTCCCCGGGCACTTTTGCCGAAGTCAAATCACGTACTTAATAGATACTTTAGTACGGATTGTTTCCAGTCGAGATTGCCGCTCTACGAAATAAAATAACTCTTCTGTCGTCCCCGGCGCCATTTTGTTCTGTATATTTTTCAACGTGAAACAATTTCGCCATATTCGAAGTATTTAATAACCGTAATGGCCGACACGTAAAACATAACTTTGTCCCGCTAGAAACGGAATAAGGAAAACAAAAAAAAAAAACAAAAATGGGACGCAGACGTGTGAAAATATTTAATTTTGGACGCCGTGTTTAAGTTCGACCTTTTTTTTTCATCGAATATCCCCTATTCGATATTTTTTTTTCGAGGAAAATTTATTAATATGTACGCGTCGTAAGGGTAAGACGTGTCTTTTAAGGGCAATCGGAAAGCATTTCTTGCGTCCAGATAACGACGAAAAGGACATAATCTGTTTTGTACGCCGCACGTGGGTTTTTTTTACAGGGGTGTTGTTCTGTTTTCTATTATCAATTTATATATATATATATATATATATATATATATATATATATATATATATAATTATTCAATAAATATAAATGCTTATATTTTAATAATCCACTTTAAAATTGATATTTAATGGATGGTACATTGAAAATTCTAAATTGAAACTATTATTGCTAATATTATTAGATCTATAAGAGTTTTTATTTGTTGTAAAATATTACAGTATTAAAATTATAATTAATAAAATATAAAAATTCTATGATGAAGCAAGTAAATTTAGTGCAAAAATCAAACTTGGAATCCCATTAAGATATTTAGATTTCTTTTTAAATTCTCATCTTGATTTACATTATTTTTATTTAAGATAAAATATGATATCTTAAAAATTAAAAAAATATTATATATATATATATATATATATATATATTTAACTTGGAGACTTTTGAACACGTATGTATATGTTTAAGCCAGATTGTCGGCTTTCACCCCTGTCCATGTTTATTTTGCTTATTCCCTATTGTACAATTGTATCGAGCATAATAGGCAATAGAACGTCTCTGAGCGTCGCATCACTGCTCACATACGTGACTTCGAACAAACTCACTTTTGTCCAAAAAAAAAAAAATCATCCCCATACGCAAAAAACAAATATACCAAAATTATATTAAATCAATATTTAATATAATAAAAAGAAGAACCTCAATGAATTATATTTCACATCACACTTTTAAGATTGGACAAAATAGTATGAGGTCAGATTTAATTTTGCGCCATAGAAATGGAACAAGAGAAAAAAAGGTAAAATTTGCGGGGCGTGTGTTTGTGCAAACTTGTTTTCTAACTGAGAGAAACTTTAAAGATTATTTCGATCGGAAACAAATAAATAACGGTAGTTGAGATTGGACCGATTCCCTCAGGATGGTTTTAACGTAACACGGAACACGTATTGGATTACTGAGACTTTCCGAAATCGTTTTCCCGAATACAAAAAAAAAAAAATATAGAATAATACGTATTAACAAAAAAAAAATAGTACGAATAAATAACGACCCACGCGTCCGAAGGTGATATAATTTTATTTAGATTTGTGAAAGAATTTTTCATAAAATATAAATTGATTATTAAACGCATAAACAATGCACATACAATCACAATAAAATAAACATAATATTGGTAACAAAATAAAATATGCAAAAAAATTCATCTTTGATTTAGAATTATTTCATTTGGGCATTTATCACTCATCGTCAAAGTGTTACCCCTTTTCCAGCATTATCGTCATCATGATGAAATTGTTTCAACCCCCGTGGCAAAATATACAAGTACTTTTTACCATTATTATTACTATTATTACAGTTAGTTCTTCTCTTCGTGTATATAAGAGGCGGCGATTGTGTGGCGATGGCACTGTCCAAACAATTCATTTTAATCATTTTAAAAGGTTACCACCCCCACAACCCCTCCCCTTGTATATTCATATGAAATGGGGTTATGTAAAAAAAAGCGAGCATAAGGGTTGAATAATGCCAATACGGATTTTTTCGACGTAGTCAATACGTCGACGGAAAATTGCCATTTGACGCATATAAATATTAACATGTTCGCCGTCGCTTTCTGTTTTTTTTTTTTTTTTTTTTTTTGTTACGTTTTGCCCTTTCCGAAGAATGCCGAAAGGGTTTAATTATTTCCAGAGCTCACTTTGTGCGATGTTAACATATATTCCGTGGCGGTTTTGATATTTGACCGTGCGTTGTTTCTCAACTAACATATATATTATTATGTGTGGTTTAAAATGATTTTTTTAAATAAATTTAAATAATAAATTAAAACGAAGTACATTAATGATAATAATCTGTAATATGACATTTCTTGAACTGGTGTAGACTTACAAGGACGACCCAAGAAACGGTGGATGGATCAGATTGGAGATCCTAATCGTTGATCCTAAGGATGCTGTGGATCGACCTAATTGGTGACAAGTAATCAAAAACAATGATATGATAAGTATAAGATATGATTTATTAAAAAATAGAACGATTAAACATCTGTATATAATCTCAGTAATAGTATAATATAGTATATATTATTGTAATATAATAACGTAATTCATTAACCCCAGCAACAATAATATAAACTACCGAACACGAGATACGTAAGCCGTGTGTATATATTTACTGGAATGCGTAACTGTATGATTTTCATCCCCTAAATTTACACCATCACAAATAGACATCACCGGTGTTTCAAAGGACGAAACGTTTCCGGAATTAACTTGTAATTTGTAATCAATTTGTCAGGTAAACAACAAAACGGATTCTCAATCCGCTTGATGCTCGATTCGACGAGCGCTCCTTAAGTACAGCCCGTTTGATTAAATTAAGTCCTTTTCCGCGAGACGTTCTCCACTAGAAAGGGCGGATCGACGGTGAGGGGAATAGGGGAAATGAGGGGGGGGGAAGAGTGAAAAGCGCCGAATTCGCTCCGCCCTGGGAAACACTTCAAGGGCGGAAAATTGCTGCCGTTTCGTCGGCGCGAAGCATTTTAAAATCCAACTAGAAATTAATTGAGTATTTAAAATATCGTCCTGTTAATTGTTGCCGTGTTGAATTTTGTACGCGAACACTTTTGCCCCCCTCCTCCCTCAATTTCTTGGATTTCAACAGCCTCCGAGATTCGACGAATGCTCTCGTTACGACACTTGTGCCGTTTTATAAACAAAATTTAATGAGATCATTCCACCTTTGAACTTTTAATATATTTTTAACGCGAATCTTATATATAGTAATATATAATCGAAAAAAAGTTATTATTATATTTTTTTTAATAAGAATAAAATTATTTAAGTCATATATTATAACGTAATATTATTTTTAAATATTAGATATGACACAATTAAAGAAAATTGTATATTAATAGACCTTATATAAACTATTTAATTTATGAGTGAATCTCGAATTCATTAAAAAAATATACAACTTTTATCTTTGGGTCCTGAAATTAATAAAAAATATATTTTATATTGTCTTATACACTTCTATTTGTACTGATTATTAAAACTTTTTTATTTAAAGTGACGTTTTTTGATATAATAATATTTTTTTAAATATTAATATTATTATAAATATAGTTAAAAATAATTCATAAATTTTTAAATACATATAAATATTAAATAAAAGTAATAAAATATGAAATTGACATTTAATTCTTATTAAGTCAAATATATAAAAACAAATAATGATTTTGAAAAACGAAGCTAAATCGAAATTGATTAAAAAAATATTATGATAAAAAAACAAGACTTGCATTTAAAGACATAAATATTCGATGAATCTGAACGAACGAGAGTATGGTCGTTATTTAAATTGATTTAATTCGATTAGAATGCGAATCGCAATTAATTTTTTGAAAGAACTTAATCAATTTTAAAGGCGTACATTTTTTTCAATTAAACACCAACACTCGAACAGATTCTCGAGCTTTATCGTTAATTATTTCTCTGAATAATTGATTAACGAATTTTCGAGTTAAATATTACATTAAAAATTAATTAAAAACTCGTCCAAAGTAAATTTATACGAAAAAAAAATTTCGTTCGTCTATCGATCGTCTTCGTAATAATAATGATAATAATATCGAAAGAAATAATTATATTTCATTATTTGTTTTTTTTTCTAATCATTTATTTTTTTATACCTATCGAAAATTAAACAATATCGTTTATAATTAAAATTAATTTTTAATATAATTAATTATTATTATAACAATATTTACCGATATCGAAGATTTTTTATGCCTATAAAAATATTTATATTTTATTTAAAAATAAAATGTTAACATGTTTTATATTACTTAAAATTGATTTTCATACTAAATTGAATAAAATAATATTTTTTATATATTATTATATATATTTGAATATGCTGTATATAAATAAAAATATAATTAACGAAGAAATTTTTAATTATTTTCAGTATATATATATATATATATATATATATATATATATATATATATATTAATCTAGTATTTCGATTAGTATCGACTAATAGAAAAATACAATAATTTATAAACATTAAATATTGAATATTATATTTCAATATAATATTACACAAAGTTCACAGCACGACATGGGATGGGGAGGGGCTGAAATTATTCGATAAAACGCTATTATCGAGCGTAAAAACCGTATTAAGCACACTTCATTATAGATTAGGTTACTTAAGTGTTATTTAATATTTATCGTCAAACGGCGTACATAAACACAAGTGGATGTATATAATTTTTTTTTATCATTTTCCTTCCCATTTCATATATGCGCGCATGTATTTATATATGTACATTTTTTTTTTTTTTGACAAGTTGGTCAACGTCAAACGGCCAAATATGTGTTTTGGTAAGTGATGGAGGGTGGTACGATCAAATATAGGATTGCCATCCACTCACTTAACTATTGATTAATGGAGGCCTATCGTTGAAATTGGGGATGTACAGAGTGATTCAAAATTTGTGTGCCCTGATAACCATCGCAAATATTCAGCATAACTTTGATATCAAGTGGTATATATATATATATGATATGAATTATATCAAAAATTGATAATCTAATATTATGTTTATATTCCTTTATATATTTTTTTCAATATACTATGTATATGATAGTTAAATAATATAATCAACTAGAAATTTAAACTTTATTTATAGACCGATTTATAATTATTAAAAAACAGCTCTGCAATCAACATTCATACATATTATTCTTTATTCAAAGTTTTGATGAATTTTTATTATATTTCACATCTTGCTTGAACAATAATTATATTAACACAAGATTAACGAGAGTTTCTCAAATGTCTATTTCTACTAGCACCCGTTAATTTTTTGACGGTCAGAAAAAAATAAGCGTTTTCTTTAAAAAAAATCGATTTATTTAAATTAAAAATGAAATAAATAATATTAGGCTTTATATTAATTATTATTAAGTTAAAAGTTTTTTTCAATTAATTTCAATTATGCATCTTTTAAATGTTATATTATAATAAATATTGTTCTGGATTAATCTACGACAAAGATCTAATAGAAAATTACATATTCTTATGGCTTAAACTAAAAGTGAATGTCAGGCACATCTAGAGTTTTATTAAATTAATATAATAATCACAACTTTATATAAAAATATCAAACTCGTATATTTTATAGAACTCAAAATCATTAAGTGAATTTACATCACGCAATATTATTATATTATATTTTTTGAATAAAATGAATAATTTGCAAAAAAATACTTCATGCTACTAAAAAAAAAACTATGTTATATCAATTAATTATTAATTATTATATATGTAATCTTTGAATCAGACTGTATATTAACATAGTTATACGAAAAAAAACGCATTAGTATAAAATTGTGACACTCTTTAAAAACCTATACTTTATATATTACACAATGTAAATGTCATAGGTTGATCTCTCCCCATTTTTTTTTTTCGTTTCCATCTCTCTTTCCCCGTTTGTCCATTGCACTTTTTTCTATTTCTATTTCATTTTTCGCTACTTTTTTCCCTATCTGACATTAGAAAAATGTTTGAAATTGCCGTTTGTTGGCCACCAGGGTAATTACAGAGTTTACGACGTGCAAACATTACCAAAGTAATGAAGTGACATCGAAACCGAAAAGCTACGTGGACTAATTAACTTTCAGTTCGTTTTTATTTAAAGCGAAAATCGAAGGTTGAGCCTCGACTTAATGCGGAAAATTCACCAATATTTTTTTGTTACTATTTTTTTTTATAATACATTTTGAATCAAAATTAGATATAATATTATGAAATATTTTTTTTAATATCATTAAATTATTAATGCAATCAAATTGATTTTAACGTATAAAATATTGAAGATTTTATAATTATTTTATAATCTTTATTATATTAAAATATTTCCTGAAACATGATATTAATCCTTTTAAAACTGTTATAAAAAAGTCAAGAAATAAATACAGTTTTTCATCATAGATTATTTACAATATATATATCTTTTTTTCAATATTTAATATATATTACTTTTTCATTAAAGTTAAATATAATTCGTATATATAAAAATTAAACATTTTATCTATTAAATTATTCTATTTACATTTTATAAATTTATATATGAAAGATTTAAAATAAAATAAAATAAACTTGGACGATAATTATTCCTTATCAATACTTATAAACGATAAAATTACAATTCCGCACCAAAATAAACACAAAATTAAAGTAATTCCTCGACACAAAAAAAAATAAAATAAATTAAAGACGAGGGACAAAACGAAAAGATCGTTAAAACTTTTTAATTACAAGAGCGAATCCGTGATTTGAATTCGTACCGACATCGCCCGGTCGCCATTTTCTCGATATACCATATATTTTTCACCGTTCGTTTCCGATCGATATTTACATTTTTTTTTTCCAGTTTTACTTTATACAAAAGGTTTTAGAGGGTCGTTAGCCGACGGCTGATATCTTTCGTGGGTTTTGTTGATTAAAAAATGACTCCGTAGGTAATTTAATTAACGTTATTCGGCATTAAGTGTTGGTGCTGTTTGTTCCGTAAATACTCGTGTCGTGTGTAGGTGGAGTTTCTCATGCTCGACTGCCTCTAATTACATGCGGTCACTCTAGTCAGTTTCAGCTTTCACAATGTACCAAAACTGTGTAACACACACATACAAACCGTATAACAGTATAATAAATACGTTTAAACGGCAATTTCTAAGCTCTCATACGTGAGTTCGTATATTATTATTTAACTATAGTACAAATATTTTGCGCATATATCGTTTTATATATTGAATGTATATTGAATGCAGATTACAAAAAAAAATCTATGATATTAAAAATACATAATTTTATCGTTCAATTGAATATAATATATTTTAATATTTGTCCATTAATTCCTAAAGTGCGTTCTGTAAAATATTAATATTCTAAAAATTTCTTCTGTTTCGTCTAATTAATTTAATATTTTATAATTGCTTTAAATACATAAAAACATTTTTTAGTAAAATATAGATTGATATCTCACATAAAAAAAATATTAAAAATATATTGCAACTGTTAAAAAATTGTAAATCATTACATTACGATAAGATAAAATATATATATTACAAATTAAAATTACTTAAATGATGTTTACAATTTAACATGTGCTTTATTCATATATTAAAAAAATTATAGTATTTGTTTATAATTTAGATTATTATATAATATAATAAATATATAAAATTTTTACTGAAGTGTTAAACAATTAAAGTTTAAGTGTTTGCAAAATTATCATTGTAAAAAATAAATATATACGAAGAAATAACATTGGCAAACAAGATTACACACCGCAATAATAATAATAATAATTTTAATAATAATGATAAATATTAATTATTGAGAATCGTGGCACGGCGTTTGATGTGCGTAACGATTTTTCCATTTGTTCGCAATTATAATGGTTGAGCTTTCACGTAAATAAACATGTCTGAATTGGCGTGTATAAACGCCTCATTAATGGGGGGGTGCCCCAAATAATCACCGAACTAAAGCCTCTCCTAGGCAGTCGCCGACGCTTTTAATACCCCCGACATAAATATAAATATGACGATTATAACGTTACAAAAGGAGCACTTGTAAAGTATACAATTATGCTTAACGCTAATTGGTGTATTATCTGAGCCGCGTGCGTTTTGTGACGTTAACAGGGTGGATCAGAAAAAATTACCCCCGGTCGGTACTGATAATAAAAAACATTTTTTTCTATATATTATCTTGTTATATGTATATATAATATATTTTTTAATTCATTATTTTAAATAAAAAAAATATTTTTAATTCATTTTTTTTAAATATTATAATATTCAATCTTTCATAGATTAAACGAGTAATACTATTTTTTACTAATAATAATATATAACTTATTTTCTACTATTTTTATTTAAAAAAAGTTTACTTTAAAACTAATTTAATTAAATATTTTTTTTAAGTATCGTATTTCGGCACACCTAATACTATATGACATCATACAAGTAAATCAATTTTAAAGCACTATCCATCCTATACACAGTTATGCGATTTTAATTTTAAACACTTATATTATTAAACAACATTTTAATCTGATTTACAACTTATAAATACAATTTTCGTTGAAAATCATTTTCCATAAATTAACCGTTTATTTATCCGATATAAAATTTAATTCTAGAGATCGATAAGAATTTTATTACAATTCATAACTATATTGTGTTACAAATCTTTGTTAATAATTATTTTAAATTCATGAAAATTAGTAATATTCAATATTCATCAACACATTGAACATCATAAAGATTTTAATAAAATATATAAATCATGAGTGATTATACGTTTTATCTTGACAACAAATAGCACATCGTGTTAAAATTTCTATAAAAAAACGTTCGATTTTATACACTTTTAATTTCTTCGTCGATTAAAAATATTTAAATCGTATCAAAAATAAAAACCGATAGAACGCTCCGCATACGAATTATTAATGTAATCTTTTCGTTTATTGTTATCGGTTGTAACGAAAACGCATTATGTCGACGAATTCCATTCATTTAATTACACGACAAGGGGGGAAAAAAACACACGTTTCGAAATCAATATTTATTTAACAATTCATGACGGACAATATGACGATAATCGGTCGATCGCGACTCGTAATTACTTTTATGACTTCCATTTATTTTTATTTTTCATCTATATATACATATATATATATATATATATATATATATATATATATATATATATATATGCTCACATACAAATGTAAAAAAAATACTTAATTCATTAAACATAATAATATTATAAATAAAAAATAAAAATTATATTTTAGATTAAAAATTATCGATTGATATAAAAAATTAAATTGAATAAAGAAAATATTCGATTTTATATGAAAATAAATCAGTGTCTTAAAAATAATATACAGGTATGCAAAGTCGATTTGTATAATTATTGATATAATATCGGACGAAATTGTTGTTTTATCGTTTTGATCTGAACGCACCTTTATAGCGCTTTATATTCAAATCTATCTACCCTCAACAAAGAGAATGAAAACAAAATAAAAAAAACTCGGCCGTTTTAATCAACGAGAGTAACTCATTTATTATTGACAATTATTCAATAAAAGTTTGATAAAAAAAAAGACCAAACGAACCGCTTTTATGAATCGATAATTAATTGAACCTATATTATGTATGTTTTGTCCTATTTTTAATATGTAGTATAAAAATGATAATTTTACTTACGTTTTCCATCCGCGAAGGCGATGTGGACCATCCTGGTCTAGGAGACACGGTTCCTGCTCTTTGGTTTAATTCTTCATCTTCTGTCGTTTCAATATCAACTGTTTCATCATCGCTTAACTCTTCGGTGCTATGAAGACTAGTATTAGCTACAGAAGCACCGGCTTGAACAGGTCTAAAAGCCGATTGATGGAACATTGGTTTTGATTCGTATAAACTATTTGCATTCCTCCATGATATTAGTGGGGATTCAGCTGCAGTATGACCGAAGAACAACGGAGATCCTCGTTTTAACCATGGCAAAGAATAAGGTGAGAATGGAAACTGTGGATGCTGTTTTACTGCTTGAGTCTGATGCCACATATAATCCATAACAAGACTTTTGGATAGTGGCAAAGATATATCTGGAAACGGTGGAACCCTCGGAGTAGGCGCAGTCAAAACTGGAGATGGACTAGTAACCGGAAATGTGATGCCTGATGATAATGGCGTAGGACTTTCTGTATTAATTTTCGGTTGTTTTGGCGGTGTAGCACTTGAAGAACTGCCCTCGTTTGAAGCAGAAGACGATGCCATCAACCTTTTTCTGGTTCCTCCGTTAAACATCGCTTTTACATCTTCCCAAGCGTGTACAATTTCATCGGGAGGAGAACCGCTCAATTTCATGTGTCGCCTCCAAGAATTGAAATTCGCAGCATCGGGTTGCACATATTTATCACCGGCACCGGTGCGATGAGAATGAAATATAAACTTATTCGGTGAAAAGAACAGAGCACAATACGAGCATTTGATACACTTGGCCCTGGACGAGTTGTATCTCGACGGTAAAAAAGCACCCCTGCAACCCCAAGCACATTCATGATGAACCGCAAAAGCGAAATCTTCCGGTAATCTCGGTGGAGCGTTGTCTCCTAGAAACGATTTGCACAATCTTTCAGCCTCCCTTCTGGTGATCATGCCGCATCTTCTTGATGAAACCGGCATAGCACCAGCTCTTCTTAATATTTCCAACTGGACAGGAGTACATTGGACACATGTTATACCCAATGCTACACGTCTATTGTGGATTTCGTTGTAACTGAACTGTTTCAAAAGGGTGTTGGATATTTGAGCTAAGCATAAACGCTCTTGTGCATCGATCACCAATGACACAATAGGTATTCCATAAAGCAAAACGGTTCCGACCTGCATAAAATGCATTATTAAAAAAAATATATATATATATAGATAAATTTTAAAACAATATATAATCTTTTATAAATTACCTGATTAGGCTTCGAATTGAAATGTTGAGACGACGAAAGATGTGATATTTTCTGATCTCGGGATTTGATAGCGTGCGATGGTAACGCAGACGTGTCCATTCTGTAATCGCAAACCGAATATTAATTACGAAAACAAAATGGCGGCCGCTTTGAATGTCCGATATTGAAACTCTGCATACGATAATTTAACGAATTTTCGATAATAATTACTCCACATGGGGCTGAAGGCGAACGTATTTAATCAACGTAAATTGAACGTTCGGATGAATGCGTTCGTTTTTCACATATAAATATATATATATATATATATATATATATATATATATATATATATATATATATATATATATATATATATATATATATATATATATATAAATTTTCCAATATTTTATGAACGATAAAATAATTAAATCGAATTTTAACGTTCGTTCGGATTGTTCCAATTGCGTGTAAATCAATTATTTTTTTATATTATAATCAATATATTTTTATAATTCAACCCTTCGCATTAATATTTTTTTTAATTTATTTGGAAATATATAAATATTTATATTTAAAAAAAAAATTAAAATTATATATAATATTTTATTTATTGAATATTAATACAATTACTTGTTACAATTTTTTGACTGTCTTAAATCGTGTTGTAGTATATAAAAAATCGTAGATTAAATTAAGTAAAATTGGGAAATTGAAAATAATATTTAAATTTCTCAATACTATTATTCTAAAAAATATGTATAAATCTATCACGAACAACAAATATTTATTGTACTTTTATAATTAATTTTTTATATAATTATCGATTTAAAATACTTTAATATGTAATAGATAACAAAATATTTAAATTATTAAAATCGTTGACCAATAATTAACTACTCAGAACGCATTGTCATCGTATATTATTTCATAAAATTATTACAATTAATTTAATATAATTTCTAGTTTACATTAAAAAGCAAAATATTTAAATTTTAATCATAAAATACGGCTATATTTCAAATCTGTCACATGAAATAATTTAAAAACAATTTTATTATAAATATTTAATAACGATATCTGCATAAAAAAATGTTTTCATTTAAAATTATTTTACAATTATTCAATAATAAAACGACATTTACTCACACACACACACATACATTCATCGCGTCCGTTTATTTTCAATTAAATTTAATTCTGTGTAAGGTTTCCTAGTTTCGCTCAATTATCCGCCTTTCGCATCGGTATTTATTTATAATTAATTAATAAGACGTTCCGTCAGAAACGTACTGAGAGTACGACGGGGGGCGGGTGGAGGGGGAAGAGGAGGTCTAAGATCCTATTACGTGCTTTATGCCCGT
The DNA here is from genome assembly GCA_024500535.1 of Leptonema lineaticorne. NCBI lineage: Eukaryota > Metazoa > Arthropoda > Insecta > Trichoptera > Hydropsychidae > Leptonema > Leptonema lineaticorne. The sequence continues at coordinate 10,361,562 of JANIJI010000021.1, forward strand.
CCCTGTCTGTAGCGTTACAGTTTCAAAACACGGGAAAACGTCTCGTTCTCGGATTTTACTAAATATTCTTCATCACTCGAGATCTTAACGGGAATCGACGTTGCGTAACGAAGTTTTCACGAGAGCACTTTGCAATTTTAATTGTAGCGAAATGTTTGTTGTTTTTAGTTGCCGTCGGATTTCGAGTGTTTCGCGTCGTTTTATATTTACAATATACGCTACTCTTATTCTTTTAACGAACGCGTATTTATTAAATAAACTCGGTGAATTACGAGAATTTTCAATGTAAATAAAGTGTATATTGTATATATATATATATATATATATATATATATATATATATATATATATATATATATATATCTGTTTCATATATTTCATAATATATTATGTTAATATTAAAAAATAAATTAATATTGTTTAATATAATATATTACAGATGTATATATTTACGATATTATAGAAAAATAATAAATTATATTGTGTAATAGGGAAATATAATTCAAACAATATATTATCTTTAGACCCAATTTTAGAATATTTATGATATCAAATTTAAAACAAATTTACATTTTTTACGTTTACTTTTGATGTGTGAAAATTTCTATATATGTAGTTCACTTTTTCAAAGAAAGATTATAATTTAATGTTATCAACAATGATTGAGATTTGCTAATAATATTGACATGAATATTTTTAAAAGTTAATTTAAATATCTAAATATAAAAAAAAACTTATATCACTTTTAAAATTAATTTTAAAAACATTTTAAATTCAAATTATTTAAAAAAAAAAAATCTTTAAATCTTTAGATAATATTTTATCTATCTTTATATCATAAAACTAGTAATATTTTGTTTAAAATATTAACGTTTCAATCATTTACAGCAATGATTTAAATTTATTTCATTAACATATATATATATATATATATATATATATATATATATATATATATATATATATATATATATATATATATTATTTATTTATTAATCAAAACACGATCACAAAATTAATTTTTCGATGATTTAATCGAAAAATTAACGACGACGACGATTTTAATTACGAAAATGCCATATTTAAACTTATCGATTGCGCAATATTAATTATATACGTTCGACGGAACTTTTGGCCGTCGTCGCAATTCGAATATTTCCCCGTTTAATTTACTCGGACTCGAATCGTCAAATTGAATATAATCCCGAATTTTATGCATTGAAATTATTACGACCAAGGGTGGGGCGGGGGCGGGAAAAGCGAAGAGCGAAAAAAAAGGGATGAGGGCTGTTCGAATAAATTTCACGAAGCGAGACGTTTGTTTTTAAATTTGTTTTCGCTCGTTGAATTATCGTCGTTCTTTAAATATTCAAATTAAGTCGCAGCCAAACCGGGACCAAATTATATTCGTTCATTTCATTCTGGCGGGCTCCGCCTTATTACAAATATATATATATATATATATATATATATATATATATATATATATATATATATATATATTTGTGTCTTATTATATATATTACATATATGCCGCAGGCAAAGAAAACGATTTGTTTTACCCATATTTTATATTTAATTTTTTGTACAATTTTCAACGCTCATTCTATCATTATTTTTTAACATAAAGCCATTCTACGTTTTATAATGCTATTTTTTTTTACATAATTAAAACATCAATTTTCAACGGAAAAGCTTTAAAACAAACGAGAAACATTTTTTTTTATTATAAAAAGTAACGATTTATAATATAATATTTTTTTTGGTGAAATAAATGTTTAAAAATACTAATAAATACAGTATCATGTAAGCAGTTTATTAAATAAGTTATCACGTATAATGTTTAATATTTTCATAAATATTTAATTTGATATAAAAATATTATATTATAAAATATATATATATATATATAGGCACTTGCACTTTTCTGGATTACTACGTGTACATAATAGTGCAATAAATGAAAAAGTTACTAGACATAGAAAACTGCAGTTCAATCGCTAGACGTTAACGTTGAAGAAATCCGATCGTTTAAACTTGGAAAAGCGAAGGCGGACGGACGAATGTTTGAGAAATAGTGATTTAGAACTCGGCTATGTTTCACTTGAAAGCAATTTCTCGAGTCTGCGAAGCGATGACAAACGTCATTACGAGTTAATAAAAATCTCATTTCGTCGAATTGTCTGCCCGAAACATTCCCGTTTTCCACGTTGAATACAATTGTTAAGGGGGTGAGAATGGGTAAAATAAACCGAATTACAGATACGACAACAATTTAATTGAAAACGAACACCAGAAAGTATTTTTTTTTAATATAGAAATAGAATAAACTGATTTTTATATATAAATATAGAAAAATATTTTAAATATACGAATAAAATATGAACATTTAAAATATCAATATAAAAACAAAATATAATAATTTATTATCAAATATGTTTTTAAAATGTTTGTTCGTTACTATTTTCTAATAATCATTAATGAAACAAGATAATATTAATATTATTTTATTAGCAATTTGTAAAAGAGTAAACAAATATTTTAAGTTTATAAATGAAGATTTAGATATCTGATAATTTAAGCGATACTTAAAATTGATTTCATTCTTGAAATGGTATGAATAAAATTTAAATATTATTTAAATTTTTGTAATAAAAATGAGATATTTTTAATATATGTATATAAGTTATATAAAATAATTAAAATTATATTTAAATATTTAGATTTTTAAATGAATTTGAATCATGTTTTTAGTAAAAAAGTTTTTTTCACTTGAATTTTATAAAACTTGGTTAAAATTTCAATAGCGTTCGAAATTTTAATTAAAATATCAATAAAATTTTATTTTAAAATAAAGCATATTGCTTCATAAACTTATATTTTTATATATTAATGAAAACGATATACATTTAATCCATCATATTTGATATTAAAATTCGTAATAAAAAATAATTTTAAAAAAATAAAATAAAATAATATATTTTCGCGTTTAACACGAATAATTTATATATAAAATTGCCATACAAACTGAAAACCTCGAAACAAGCCACCGAGGATAATTATGATTAAATTTGTACAAATTTATTATGCATTCAAGTGAGTGAATTGAGTGTTAAAGGGTTGAACCTGACGGTTTTCCCAGTCACAACAATGAAAAGCGTTTTCACTATACACATACACACACACACACATTTATATATATATATATATATATATACATGTTAGTAAGTAGTCGAATACCCGTACGAGTCTCTCTATTTGTGTTTCAATTATAATCCCCGGTTTGAACTCCCCGGGGATAAACGGAGTTACCGAATTAGGGTGAACGGAGGGCTGAAGAAATTTTGCAAATCAAATAATTGCAATACGAAAAATTACCATCAATGCCGTAATAATACCCTTATTATTGCGTTAACGATGAAAATAATCTGATATTATAAATTTAAATTATTATTATTATTATACAATAAATAAATCGACGCATATATTCAGAAGATTTGTTTTATTTATTTTAATCGTGTTAAATTAATAAATTCGATAAAGTTTGATACATTTAATGTAATTCATTTTTTTTAATGATACAATACAATATATTTTTCAATGCTAATATTAATAATATTATTTTTATTCAAATTCATTAGAAATTTATTACGTATTTCGTATGAGTAAATGAAAATTGTAATAAAATTTTCCATGAAATTTGCCGTTATATAATTGTTTATTTTAGTGTAAATGATTTAAATTAAATACTCGTAATTGTTAAATAAATAATAACTAAGAATTCATATTTAAATCCTTTTTAAATTATATTTTTATCGATAATAAAATAAAAATTTATATACATACATATTAGATATTTATATAGATGTAAAATCGTTTTCAATCATTAATTGAAATTATACAATTCTTTTATATTTTTGCTTCAATTTTATGATTCATATTTGATTCTCTTATATTTTCAACTACAATTATACGATTTTTTAAATATTTATTTCACTGAAAAAATATTATTATATATACAAAAAAAAATGAGTAGTTTTTACGGATTTTATAACAAAAGATGAATATAATAGAACTGCTGCATAATGATGTAAAAACGCAAATATTCAATTAAAAACGAATCTTTTTCGTCTAAAATAATAATTAAGAAGGCAGCAAAGTTAAATTATTAATAAAGAGCCAGGGAATACCGCAGGGAACTTAACCTGTGACCTTTCGCGTTACAGCCCGTAAAATTACTTACTGAGCCACGGGACCGTAAATACATTCATAAACGACTTCTGAAAACGTGGATCGATACAAAACACCCGTCTGACCCCCCTTTTCACCTTGCAATATTTGTATACAATATGCTTAATTCCCTGTCCCACTTGCTTTCATCCTAAACCTCCACCCCCCACCCCCCGTTTCTACAACCAGCTCTTTTTCGTGTCGGTCTAATTTTTGAGTTAATGAAAAAAAAATGAGATCATTTCTAAAGAATATTCTCATTAATTAAAAAATATTATGTTAATTTATTAAATGTTATATTTATTTATGGCGAAATTTAATATCGTTTATCTACAATTTTACTGATTTTATGAAAGTATAAATGGATTGAATATTTCTTTATTAAATGTAAATTTACAACAACAATTAAAAAGTACGAATTCGTGACCTGATTAAGTTGTTCAAAATATAAAAAAATAAATAATTCAAAATTAAAATATAAATATAACTATTTTATATAAATTTTATTAATTACAATTAAATATAAATATTTTTTTTAATATTAACTGAAAGATTAATTATGTTGTAATATATAATATTATAATTACATATATTGATTATATCGTGAATTTCCGCTAAATTTTGTCGTGTAATATTCGATATGTTTTGTTAAAATAACTAATATAATTAACACATATTAATTAAAATAGTCTCTCGTTATATAATGTTTAATTTAAATTACGGCATTTGTAAATAATCGATTTTTTATTTAATTAATTGTAAAAATACTGTTAATTTTTTCTTAATAAATTTCATAAAATAAAATACATTTTAAAAAATTCATAAAATAAAAATAAATATTAATATATATATTTCTTTATTTTATAATTCTATTTTTTTATGATTTTTTTATAGTTTAGAATAACTGCACATTGGTAATTTATAATTAATATTATTTTTTCAACTATTTTAATTATGTAATATAAATTAAAAACAACGTTTTATATTTTATAAATAAAAGAGAAAATAATAAATATCAGTTTATGAATAATCTAAATTTAATTAATATTCGGAAATATTTTTTTTCGCTAAAAATACATATAATTATTTTAAAATATAAGTAGTAAATTTATATATATTTATAATATATAAATTTGTTACATCATTTTAAAAATAGTAGTCGTATTTCAATCTATTTGTCAATAAGTAAATTATAAGAAAAAAATATTATATATTTTTAATGATATCTTTAATTGAATAAAAATACAAATACTTTTAAGGAAATAAAATTTTATTTTAACCCGTTTTATCCGTGATTTATATTTTTCTTTTTTTTTATTGTGACGAAAAAATAAAATGATCAATTATTCAGCAAATCTAATTGGATAAAATTATTTTATAAAATATTGTAAATTTTTTTTATTTATTACAAAAAAATAATGGCAATTTATTAATTTTAATAAATATCATATTAAAAATATTTTATGATTTTTTTTCGTTTATTTCGATATGTTTTTAATTTTGTTGAACAATAATATAAATGAAATAAATTAAAATATATACATACTTATTCCCCGAAGTAGACATGTGTAATGATTGTTTATTCCAATTGATGCATTAACGTTTCGATAAATAATAAAAAAAAATACAAAATAAAATATTTTCACTTTGATAACGCGTCGCTCCACAAAATAAAAAATAATAATTAATATATATATATATATATATATATATATATATATATATATATATATATATATAATATTAACGATTGAAAATTGAAAAAATAAAACGTGTTACTTTCATATTATAATTTCACGCAACGGAGACTTTTATCACTGGTCGCGTCTTGTATGCGACTGGAGAAAAATAAGGAGCCAAGGCGGAGCCAAATTACGCCACGCCTTCGCGGTTCGTTTAACCAATGAGATCGCGCGATCGGCCGATGGGCGGTGCCCAATTGCACCCCTTTTTATACGCAGATGCTGTCGAAGCTTCGACTCGATGGTCATTCGAAAGATTGCAAGTATTAAACTTTTCGAGATCGATTTTAATAAATCGCTCGCAATACAAATATCAATTTTTGAATTGAATTATAAATTTAATATTAATAGATATATTTTAGATTTTTATGTTTAACGAAATATTTTTTTTAATAGTAATAAACAAACATGATAAATCAATGATCAAATAATTTTAATTATACCTATTTCTTTTATAGAAGTATAATTTGTCAATTTTGATCTATTAAAAAAAATCAAATCAATTACTTTTTTTTGTTCACATATAATATATTTTAAATTATGCGAATTAATTTTAATTTATTTTTTTAATATTTTTAATTTAAATTATTATTTTTATTATAATTATTATTATAATTATAAAAATTTGTGAAAAAATAAAAAATGATTAAATATATGAATTTATTATATATATTTAAGAAAATATCGCCAACATTTTATTATTGCTACAAATAAAGTAAACATAATCAGAAACTTTTTTGAATTGTTTTAGAAAAATGGGGTGCGGTAATTGATCTACTGCTATTTTTCTAAGGCTGTATAACAGCGTCAACAATTACTTGTAATCTCCTTTAGTAATCAAGCTTTCGCTCGAACTTTTCGTTATTTAGATTTAACGGTGTCAGATTTCTTTGAGTGAGACTGCCTAAAAAAAATGAGTTTACAATAAATTAATCAAAAAAATCGGTAGATTATTAAATAAATGTTATGTAAAATGATAAATTTGAAGCCAGAAACATCACATGCCATGATGTAAAATGTTTTGGAAAGAAAAATATTTATCAACAAGAACATACATGTTATTTAAACGGTATTAATTTTTATATATAAATTATTTTTTTAACTAATTACATTGTCATATAGAAATAAAATTTTAACACAAGATTGATTTAAAAAAAATAATATATATTATACATTTATATATATCTGAATTGATCTATTTATATAATTTACAAAAATAAAAATATTTAATCTTTTTAAATAAAATGTAATTTTAATCTTCTGTCATTTTTTTTTATATCTTTATTAACTTTTTTAAACTATAATTCAATTTTTAACGATCAAACCCGTTTGTTTTATATGTTATTATTATTATTATTTTTTTTTTTTTGAAAAATAAAAAGCAAATTTTAATAATGAAAATTTGCTCTAAATGGTAATAAAAAATATAGTTTAAAGTTAAAAATATCATTGGATTATTTTTACATTAAGAATATTTTATTAACAAAAAAATTAATAATATTCCTAATAGATGGATATAAAAATATTCAAATATGGCATGTATTTTAAAAAACATATATAAATTATACTACAAAAATTCCATTTAAAATATTTATATGAATGTTAATGGAATCAATTTTAATAAAAAGAAATATTATTAGGGGGAGAAATCTACGCAACCGCATACTCATCTAAGAAGTGTGAAATGATAATGTGCACTTTTGTCATATTTAATGAATTGAATCAGTTTGTTCCAGAAACCCGCTGGGAATTGACATTTGCATGGGGCGAACATATACTTGTATGCACAGGGTGAAACCGAAACTAAATCCCCTCGCGATATACACAAATAATGTGTGAAAGGTAATTTTGTCACAGCATGTTGACTTTTATACACAAAAAACTGCACAATATGCAAATAAACTATTGATATTTACATGTAAATTATTTTCATAATGAGGATATCATAAAAAGAAAAGATTTAAAATATGATTAAACAGATTATAATGTTGAGAAAAAATACAAAATAATTAATTAAATATAAAAATATTCTATAATGATATTTATAATATGTATACATATATATATATATATATATATATATATATATATATATATATATATATATATATATATATATATCATTATAGATCTTGATAAATTTATTCAACAGTATAAATATAACGATTTCCCCCCACATTTATATTATAATATTATGCATTTATTTGTATAATTCTGCAAGTCAATGTTCATATCAAAGTTAATAGTGTTAACATGTGGCATTCTTCATCTCAATATTATCGCATTTAACCGTGAATATATATATGTATATATATATATATATATATATATATATATATATATATATATATATATATATATATATAATTTTTTAATCAAAATAATTTTTTTATTGATAATATATATATTAAATTTAAATGTAAACTTAAAATTTTATGACAATAAAATAAATTAATATAAATGAATAAGATTGTTGTTCATTGTTGTTTAATGCATAATAATACTAGCATATGATAATAATATTAAATATTATATTAGATAAAAATCGGTGGCGTACTCATTTGTGCTATTCAATAAGCTATTTAATTTTTTTATTTTGAATCGTAAATTCCACGTAAAAAATACATATTATTTTGTCTTAATGATTTTATATTTTTTAATTATTACTTAGTATTTAAAGGAAATAAAAAAACAATGTTATGGGCTCAAACCCGTAATCTGCTGCTTCAAATAAATATTTTAATATTCTCAGTATTTAATACTTGTTAGTATAGATGTCTATCTATAAATATATAAATTAACAATTATTTTATTTTTTCTTATATATATATATATATATATATATATATATATATATATATATATATATATATATATATATATATATATATATATATATATACCAGAATAATTTTTTTTTCAATATATCGTTGAATTAAATACATTTATAGTAACATCATTATTCAATTGACTTTCATTATTTTCGATATAAATATAAAAATATATAAGAAATATGCATCGAGTAATTTTATTTGTTTCGCCCCCTCCTAATATATATAATATCGACATTCCTTTTATATAAATTATCAGAATACGATCTGAATATATTGATATTCTAGATGAAAGTAATTTTTTGCAACATACGCGTCATAAAATTACATAATTAACTCGATATAAAAAAATATAATTTGCCACGAAATTTCGGAGGGTGAAAATCATTGTGGTCAACAATGAAGTGATAAAAATAATAATTCTGACTATATAGGTATATATCTAATATTATATGTATGTATAATATTATATATAATGTTCATTGTATTAGCTTTCAAGTAAAAGAGATTTTATTTTATTTAAATTATATAAAGATTTTTAACAATCTACTATTTTTTATGTATGCTGTCAATCTTTTTTTATTATATACGTAAATCTTTATGTTTTTTTCTCTGTATAATTTAAATAATATACCATATATAATAACTGTCATCTTTTCTTGATACATATCTATTATTCTTTATACTTTTTATAATTTTCTTTCTAAAACTCACATTTCTGGATACTATTCAACCTAGATCAGAAGTAGCCTAGATACTAGAGGATTCTATAAAAAAAATAGAAATAAAAGGTAAATGGAAAATTTCACGCATACAAAACTTTTAAATTGAAATATCAATTAAACAAATTATGTTGTTTTACAGTTTATTAGTAACATTGTATATTCTTATAATTTTTGGAGGCAAAGTACAGATAGAATGATAGAATACAATATTTAAATGAAAAATATCATAATTAAATAACAATGTCATATTTCGTGCATTCGATAGTAATAATGAGTAATAATTATTACTATGAAACACATTTACTTCTTTCTCTTTTTTTTTTTGTTAATACAAACACTTTAACTGACTCTTATTACATTTTTCCTCTTGATATAACATTCACACAGTCATCGAACTCTTATCACATAATTAGTCAACATTAATATATATAATATATAATAATAATATATATAATAAAAACATATAGATGTAATTTATATTTAACACACATTTTTTTTTCAAATTTATTTTTTTCAAAAAAGACAAGAATAGTTCTGAGTATTTTTTTTCTTCTTTTATTTATTTTTCAAAGGCAAATTCAATATGAGTGGTTCTCAAATATTTCTTTTTTAAAATATCTTTTTATTATAAATAAAATACGCGAGGAACGAATACAGATGAAAAGTTCACAGATCGAAGGAACAATCTCGGTTTTATTCTTCACATATAACAGACAATATTTTGTTTTATAATAACACAAATATATACGCCATTTATTTATATTTTTTATATATATATATTTTTTTGTCGTTTTCATCAACTGAAAAACATTACACAAATGACTGAATATATGAACGATTAACATTTATGTGGTTTAATTTAAACATTATTACGCATAATATTCAGCGAGATAAAATGATTATTTTTTTTTACAATTTATTTAAACACTATATATTAACTGCAAAATATTATAGTATTTTTTTTATTCGCTTCAATATTTTAACACTAATAGAAAGAGAGGAAAAAAATATACAATGCTTTTTTATTCAATTCATAGACAGCTAGTTGTCGGTATTGAAATTATTCTGCCAAAACAGAAAATTTTTGACTTGATAATTTCCAAGATTTTTAAAAGTGCTGAAGTGCGATTTAAAAGATATATTTTGGAATTTATTATCAGATTAATGTAAAAATAATATTATTTATTCTCAACGAAATAATAACCAATTTAGATGCCTTCAATAATCTTGATGATTTCATACCAATTCTATATCTTCAAAAATAAATTCTTATTATTTATTCCATTGATAAAGATATATTATACTTTTATTATTTTTACATTGATCTAATACATTTTTAATAAATAACTGTAACTAATTATCGTTATACAGGAATATTTTAGAGCAAAGAATAAAATTAAATATCAGAGTATAAAAATATTTTAGTATTTCTTGAAAAATTTCAAGTTAAATTTCCCACATGAAAAGGCGGAATATTTTTAACACGACTTAAAATATTGTGAAAAGAAAGTTAAAAATTTCAATATATTCATATAAACTATTATCTTTAATTGACGAGACGATTATTTATAACTTTTTTTTTTAATCAGATTATGCATTTAAAAGGCAACACAAATTAAAAATATGCTTTATTATATCTTTTTTTGTTTACTTTAAATATATTACTATCCTTAATCATTTTTATATACTTTTTTTTTTACTCAATTTTACAGTGATAAAATAAATTATTTCTTTCAACTCTCCGGCTATGAAATGATATTCAACAATAGAAGTTTCTCAAAAATGCAACATGATATCAATTTATATATAATATATATAAGGTCGATGAAAACTATTTTTTTTAATATTTTTTTTTCAGCGACACGTGAATAAAGTGTTGACGTGTGACGTGTGCTAATTAATAATAATAAAATTCACGTAATTTCATTTTTTTTTAAATGTAAATTCATTAAATATGTTTTTTTTTAAATTACGAACGATTAATAGAGCTTAGTTATTAACATTAGAACTAGGTATTGTCTTTATATATGCCAGATTTTTTTTTTTGGGGTCATGTAGAATTTTTTTGAAGAATTGACATCACCATGCAATTTAATCAACTCGATCACGATAAATCAATTGAAATAATAAAAATTGCAATTGAAAATATTGTACAAGTGGCATATGATCAGTTAAAACATTATATGTAATTGAATTCAAAATGAAGATTTTATAACTTTTTTTAAATATTTTTAGATATCGTTGAATATTGATTTTTTCATAAATTGTCCAATATCAGATTGTCATTATTCCAAAAATCCTGATTGAATATGAGTTAGTTAATTAAAAATATTCCAATTTTTATAAGTAACACACGCAAATATAAAATGTTTTGTATTCAATTATGTATAATTTTTCAAAATATATTTTCGTTTCAAAGCCACATGTAACACGATTTATGGCAATGTCATTTCTTATTTATGTAAATTTCCATTTATTCACTTGATAACACAACGAAAATTTCATTACATCTAACATACATGTCAATATATCCTTTTATTTTATGTTTTTTTAATTTAATGATCATAATCTGGCATGGATTAATCAACATTGAAAATATTAATGAGACACCTAATTTGTATACGCTATTTAAAATGGTATTTTAATTTAATACAACAATAATAATAATAATAAATGCACATAATTATCATACATATATATATTTTATACATTGAACGAATAAAAGTATATGATATAGAATTGATTTTATTTTTCATGAAAAGAAAGTGTATTGATTGAGTCATATAAAATGTATTTTTTATTTCAATGAAAAAGCTATACTTTATTTCAATAATAAAATATATTAAAAATGCAAAAGAATGATTTATATACAAACAAATATATATTAGAACTGTGAGTTGAATTCAGAGTCAAAACTGGATGAAGAAAGATATTCAAGATCAATAGTATTGTCAATATGTTATAATAGTCAGCACCATTGAGCACCAACTTTTTTTAAGTATTAACAATATTACTGCCAAACAGTTTATATAATTAACCGCACAATTCTACTATATATATATATATATATATATATATATATATATATATATATATATATATATATATATATATATATATATAAAATAATACAATAAAAAAATAAAGCTTCGTTCACACAAATTTTTCACATGATGAGATATAAAATAATAATAATAATAATAAAGTACAGTATCATGAAAAATCAAGACAAGAAAAAAATCGTATCCTAATAAATACATTATTTAAAATTAACCCTCGTCTAAACGACAACATCAAGTCTTTTCTTTTGTTTTATAAACGTTAAACCTTCATCTTCGACCAGAGTATTAAGACTCGTCCACATGACACATAAAAGCTTAGCTGCCATAAACCGGCGCCCGATCGCTCGAATTCTCGATTTTGACAATCTCTTAAGGATATATTAGTCCCAAAACCAGCTAAATGTCCGGCAAGAAACTTCAAACTCATATACTTTTATTCGATAATTTTATAATTATATAATACTTAAGAGTTTGTCAAATTCATATGTACTAAATAAAAGATTACATAAACGTAAAAAAGAAGCAAGCGTTTATATATATATATATATATATATATATATATATATATATATATATATATATATATAAACATAGGATTAAAAAAATAATCATATATATATATGTATATAAATAGTTAAGATTATTATTTATAAAATTATTCCATGTACGACACTCCAACTTCATACTTATATAAACCTTACACAATATTGTAAATCTTGTCATTTAATCATATTAAATCTTACGCTCGAACCCCCGCAAAATATCAACAATATTTTACTTTTACATTTAGCTTATTTTGTTTATAAAAAGTACATTTTTTCAGTCACAATTGAACTAATCATTGGTAGCACAACGACTGAAAATCTACAAAGGCCTTACCTTTATCTGACTTTTTTTTTAAATAGTACTAAATAACTCGCACGTCCATCTATATTATGTTTTTCATGTACTCTATTAGTATATGTTTCCATTGCATCGTCGGAAATAATCTTAAAATACAAACATAAACTATGCAGATATACTTCCAAGATCACAACGTTGTGAAAACATTCAATATCACAGTATCGATGACTTGATATTTGTAAGTTTAAATTATTACAGGATTATATTAAAAGTATTATGATTTTTCTCCAATTTATCAAATTATTATTTCAGGAAGTTGTATGCTACTCTATGATGATTAAAAATCGTTACTTTTAATCAAATATAGGTAGGAAAATTGCATTGCAGGATATATATTTATTTATTTTTTTTGCAAATGACCCAAAAGTCTTAGTTTTTATCAATTACCAATTTCTATATTAAATATTAATAATCTATATATACATATATAGATCCATTTGATGAATGCATCTACCTACAACATATAAATTTGAACATACAAGTTCAAAATATATATACTGTCGATGCATATTATCTCATAAAATGTTGTAATTACAATATTAATTTAATATAATTATTAACTTAAACAAGACATTATATTTTAATTTGAAATATGACAAAAATGTGTGAAATCCTCCAGAATTTAAATTTCGAAAGAAAATTTTTAATATATATATAATAATGAATGACTTAGAACACTTTTATCATATTATTTTTTTATATCACAGCCTGTGGAATAATTTTTCTTTAAAACGTCTTAATATCGAATTTGCAATATTTCACATCCTGAAAAACGTGTATAACAAGATCTCTATAATAAAATCACAATATTTTTAATATAACCCTGATACTATAACCACATTCCATTGTTTTCTTGCTGATGATGTCAATCTCATATTGTATCGAGTGAATTATATTGAAATATATGTATATAACTTTCAGCAATGTACTTTATTCATAATGAAGCCAAATTACACACTTAACAACTGGTATATAAATATCGATACTTTTCAAAGTAACAAAACATCTCATTACAAGTACGTAATTTATTTTTTAATCCAAAACACTTTCCCAGCCTATCCCTTTTTTATGCTCATAATTGAACTCGTTCATACCAACGATAATGAAATTAAAAAAAAATCATTTTGTGTCAAATACAAAAAAATATATATGTATATAATAAAAAATACATATTGCACGAAATGTATGAATTCATATAAAGCGTAAGTATTATATGACTCAAAAAAAGTAGATTGTAATTAAGCAAAGATAGCGAAAATAAATAATTACCGTATAAAAAGACTTAAATAATAATAGTATTTACTGTGATTGTTTGCAATTCAATGTCAAATAATTTTGAATCCTTATTTTATATACACAATAATTCATTACAAAAACAAATAATACAAAATATTTACAATTAAAATTATACGTAAATGAGCAAATAACAACAGTTATATAACAAATTAAAAGTAAGCTATAAATTAAACAATATTTATTACATTAAAATTGAAGCAAACGATAATAATCATGTTAATACTTTAATCACTATTATGGCAAAAAAGAAGAATATAATGATACAATTTTTTTGGCTCTTTTCGATAATAAATGTAAATATTTTATCATTAATATAATACGCTGCCATGTTTCTTTTTTATCAACACCACTGGAATGTTGCAGCAAATAAAAGTAAAGATTAAATTATATATACAATAATTATTAGTTACAGATATTAATTTTTGGTGCAAATTACTATCTGAATTTTTAAAAGGTGACATGTATATATAATGTTTCAAATATTTTGTAACTATACCAAAATTCTATTAAAAAGTTCAAAAATATACGTAATAATCAAAATTCGTAGAGATAAAATTACTTGAAGAAGTTCTCTAAGATTTTTTTTAATAAATAACGTCTTATAATTTTTTTCTCTATGTAATATTAAAATCTGAAGGTGAAGGGAGAGGTTATAAAAATTATATTTAAAAAGTATGTAAAATAATACATTAAAAAAATATGATTCTCACGTTCATTATCGAAAATGAATTTTAAAAAAATATAATAACGCATGATTGCAAATATAAAACGGTTAAAAGATCAATTAATAATATATTAACTACTTGAAAACGATATTATACATTATTATCATCATCATCATAATGTACTACGATAAACATACATAAATATTTATACGTTTAATTATGCATATATTGTAGTATATATATGATGTAAATACATAAATAATTAAAACTTATGACGTAAATTTTGATATTAACATTATATAATTATGCAATAATCAATCATTTTTTTTGTTAATTAATTTGCAATCAGCTTCGTTTTATATAATTATAAATCAGGTAGTGGCAAGCAACATAGACGGCAGGTTATCAGAAGAAAACAATTTAAGGTAATGGCATGGTGACCTGAACATAGGAGACTGGGAAGTAGCCGGTGCGGCCATTCAGCGAACCTTCATACCAATTGTCGTCTATTTTACTTACTAAGGTAATAACGTCGTTCTCCTAAAAAATATTAAAATATCGTAAAATATAAAAAATAACAATACAATTTATAAATAATTAATTACTTTTTTTTACCTTGAAACCTAATTCACCAGGATTTTCAGGTTCAAAATCATACAGAGCGGTACAGGCTGGTGTTTTAGTCGCCGGAGGAATCATTGGAGTTCTAGCTGGAGATTTCATTGGCGATGGTAGAGGAGAAGCTGAATACATAAATTGGAAGATTGGATAAAAAAACAAAAATATCACATAAAAGAAGTTCAAGATTAGATGAAGAATCAAGCGAAAAAAATGTATTGATGCGACATCGATAAATCATGCACGGACAAAAATTCATTTAATCGCATAACTATTATTATATTATTATTTAATATGACATTTATTAATCAATAAAACACTAAATGAACGTAATATTAAAAATGAGAGCAAGAATTAAATATGATAAAGCTGGAAAATTGATTGTTGAAACATCTATGTATGAAATAATAAAATAAATATGTTTTACTGAACTAATTTATAAAATAAGTATGTACTAAAAATAATTATGATTGTAATACAATATTATAGCTAAATTAAAAAGTGTGTCTCAAATACATAACTTAATATTCATGTTCATGAATATATACAAGGGATCATTGAAATATTTATATAAATAATATTTAAACAATTATTTCGAAGGAGTTTTAAAATAAATACTTGAGAAACACTGAATTTAATTGGCTGATTTTATATATTCATAGAAAATCAGTCAATTCAAAGTATAACAAAAACAAATACATTATTAGATTATTCATAATTCATTATTTGATTTGATTACAATATATTTTTATATAACTAAAAAAATAAAAGATTTTTATAAAAAAAAGAAGACATAGCTTGTAAATGATAGGGAATTACAACAAATATTGATTCCAATAATAATTTACTTACATTTACTGTAATCAGAAATAATAAAAGTTTTAATATCGTATTTTACTTCTAAATTGGTAAGCGTTGATTACAATAATATAATTTGGTATAAATTAATTTTGGAATCAAACACTTCCATATTATAAAATACAAAAAAATCAATGAAAAAACAAAATACATCAAAACAAACAACAAAAGCATGGAAACACATACACAATATTTTATGCAAAGACATGACTGATATTATTGAATACACATAGAAAAACATGCACATATTTTTCTAACGTTTTCCAAATGAAATTCATATATTTATTTAATAAAAATAAAGAAAAGCGAGTGCGAAACATAAATGTTCCAAATTTACCATAATTCATCAAAATATAATATTTAACATAGAATAGAATCGTGAAAAATTGAACAGTATTAAAATCAATCATTATTAATAAAAATATTTAAAAGATTTTAGAAAAAATATATAAAAATCAGGATTCGTACCTGATAATAATATATAGGTAAATTAAATGAATATATTAATTGGTAATAACGCGAACAAAGTAATGTACGGTAAATTTGTATTGAAAATATTACATATTATCATCTATGATAGAAGCTACTAAAGAAACTAAAATGTCGTTTTTGATATGAACTAAAAATTAGAATATATTTATTCAACATATTGAAAAGGAGTTGAAGTCACGTTTAAGATCTTCAATATATTGAATTATTTATTTTCACTAATTTATTTATCGAGTCAAACCCCTGTTGGAGTGTAGACAAGTATGTTTAAAATATTTTTATAAAATCATATAATTAGATTAGCTATATTATTGGGAATAGTTTAATACGAAATTTATACATAATTTAGATCATTCAGCTAAATTTTGATATTTTTTTCTATTTAACAATAAAAATAAAAAACCAATCAATACAAATTGCTATAAAATTAAATTTTAAGAGAAAATAAAACTTCGATCATTATTGTTATTATTATACAAAAAATTAATAATGATTAATTAATAAATATTTGTCATATGTTACCGTTGGCAGAGCGTTGAGTATTTTGAGCATTTCCTCCTGGAAACAGTTCCAGGTTGTTAGGTTTGTGGACCGGAGAACCAGCATGGGAACCTCCTACAGAGGCATAACATAATTCAAAACTCTACTGATTTCAATATATAGTAGAATCGGCATCATTTTTTTTTCTGGCAACGATTATCATATTGAATAACTCAATAACCAAATAATAATATTCAGATTAAAAATAAAATAAAATAATGACAATAATACACTAAAAAAAGTAGGGAGAACAAACACATCCATTTTACACCAACTTCCAAATATAACAAACAAAATAGTACAAACATAGTTTTAAAGTGGAATGCATAGTTAACTTTATTTTTTTAAGCGTCTTCAATGTCTTTAACCCTTTCATGGCAGTTATCAAAAATTTGGCGAACGCATATCTAACAGAATTTTATTGCTATGTCAGCAAAACAAAATGGAATTTATTTGTTTAAGACAAATTCAAATGAGACAAACCAAGATTATACATGTTTATAAATGACCATATAAGAGTTAAAAGACTGTTTAATAATCCAATATAAATAATTAACAAACAATATAGATTACTTAAACAAATCATAATTGAAATTTCAATATATTGAAGATTTTAATAATTCCTTTGTAGATGTAAATAAAAACATATATTACATTATATATATAATATATATAAGCAATGAATTAAAAAATCCAAGCTTAAAGAAGAGTTCTCGCAATTTCAATCATATATAGCATAAATACCATATCAATATTAAAAAAGAAAATAAATAGTAAAATGTAGGAAAAATATGCTCTCGCCGATGAAATACATTGAAAAGTTAACATGAATACATTCCAAATTTTAAAACCGAAAACATGGGGAAAATTAATATACAGATGTAATAAAGATTTATAAACGTCGAAAAGGGAAGTTGTAGAAATCATGCCGACATATAAAAAAAAACACTTTCATATTTCGATATTTAGAATGATAATGTTGTCGATTACATATTATCATATGAACAATTAATATAAGCGTAAGATGTAAAAAGGAAAAATCATAGCAATCTATGTAATCGACAATCGATCAGTAATTATTTTTTTTTAATTCTTAAAATTATTTATAAAACGGAAAATTTACAGGAAAATAAAGATAAATACTCGTGAAAGTAAGGAAAATCAATAAAATATGGGTTTACTTGTAATGTTTCACGTTTGTTTGTATAAAAGTGTGTCTGGACAATGTCAGGGACAAAATCAAAAATTCTTCATATAATGTTTCTTGAAGATGAATCAAATATTAATGAAAATATTCCTTGGACCCGTGATCACTGAAATATTTCTTGAAATAAAACTCTTCAAATGTAATTCAAAATACAATATATACAAAATTATAAAATGAAATAACAAAATAATGATACCAAGAATATAAACACAAATTATACATAATATAATGTGATTTTTACATATAAATCTAATCCCAATTTAAAGCATTATTTGTCAACGTTTTCCAAACTTATTTGTTCCACGTATATACGTGGAACAAATAAATATATAAACATATAATATAAATTTATATGCAATTAAAATCAAATCAACGTACTATGAAAAAAATATCAAAATCAATAAAAATATGATTATTTTTTAAATTAAATATTAAAATTAATATTGATTTTTAAATCAAATCAAAACCTAAAAAAATATTTTTTACAATATTTTTTTTCTATTAATTTAGATTTATTCATATATTATATATGATAACGTTAAGAAAACGTTGTACTATTAAATATACATAGTTTTTGGCTTTATATATAATATAGATCAATCAAAAAATATAATACAATTTATAATTATAATTAGCGAAATTATAACTTCAAAAACTATTTACAAATTCTCACATAATAAATATAGTTACATATTGTATTATACAATTGTAACACATTCATCTATTTGAAAACTCGTTGGAAAGTAGTCTTTTTTTTGAGAATTTTTATAATATAAGAAATACATTTTTTTTTACAAAATAAAATATGTACAAATATTTACAAAACTGTACAATATTTTTACTGATAAGAAAGAATAAGGAAATTTTTGTACAAATGTATATGAATTTCAAACAAATATTTACAACGCATAAAACTATACAAATATATAATATATGTGTGAAATTTTTCCACTACCGATTTCAGCCTGAAGATGTGTATATATTCACACTTGCAAAGACAATTTGAAATTCCATATTTATTTTTGTAATATCCTATTCGTGACATAACAATGTACGATAATTAATAAAAAAAATAATAAAATGTTAAATGAAAAGATGATTGAAATTATTAATCAATGAAACGAATGGTAAATTAAGAACAAATTAAAATATTAAGTAGCTCCATTACCGAAGATTGTTTTGCAGAGATTCATTAACAAACAATTGTTTTTGCATCCATCACCAAACCAGAGCGTGTACGAAAACTAATTTTCACATGAAACACATCATTCACTTTATATTTCGATTACATCTAATAAAAAAATTCTTAAATATATTTATTATCACTAATATTATTAATTAGTTTTCTAACCATAATACATAGTAAACAAATGTTCCATGTGATTATCACGTTTAAATGTTAGTTACTTCAAATTATTGATTTAAATTGAATTTAACTTAAAATCTATTTTATGGAGATTTATAAAATGTAGATTTTATTTTAATTTTGTAAGCTTATTAAAAACGAAAGTGTAAGTATTATAATTAATGAACTTTAAAAAAATAAAAAATGTCGTTAACAATTCTACAATTAGCTCGATGAATAGAAATTTGAATGTAACTTTATAATTTATATACAAAATCTTTTATTAATTATTATATATATATACCATAGACAATATAATAAAAAGTCAAATTAATAAAATGAAAATTGTTATATCTTAAAACCTATAAAATATTTTGATTCCAAAATCAAAAATTAGTATAAATTTATTTTTTCAAATTTAATTAAAGATTCAAAATATGTTTGCTATTTTAAAAACAAAAAGGAACAAATTAAACTCAATTTAAATATATAATTTAAAATTGTTATCGAATTTTTCCTTATAGAGATGAAAAGAAAATAGAAGAAAGCAGAAATAAAACTGAACGGAAATAAACAAAAATCACCTGACCACGGATCCAAGTTCGCGTTATTTTGAGCTGGAGGGCGGCGCGGAGGCTGTGCCCCTTTTGAATGCCACCCTCCGCTGCTAACACCGTTATTGCTTCTTTCCCATGGAGCGTTGAAAGCATCATCCCAACTGATATTACTATTCGTTATCTTTTTATCGTTAATATTTGTACTTTTACTATGTGGTAATTTGGATGTGTTATTGTGAACTGTCCAGTTTGTGTGTTTTGAGGATATATTGCCTATCGAGGAACTATGTTTGATACCGGAATTGGAATTTGGACGAGAGGAGAGGTTGTGATTGGAATGTGAGGGTCTACCATTATTTAAACCATGCGTCCCATCTGCTGATACTCCATCGATGTTCAAATCGGCCAACGTCTTTGGTACGAATTCCAATTTCGGTCGCGAGGAGGCGTCTTCCATTCTGTAAATGAACATTTTCGAATTAATATACAAAAAATAATTATAATTACTCTTCAATTACAAAATTAACATATAATATAATATCATCAAAGACTTTATAGTTTTAAAATTATGTAGAATTAAAATAAAAGACTTAAATTAATGATTATATCAACTTCACAAAGTATAAAAAAATTAATATAACAATAATTTAAACCAATAAGCAATATTCACACATGAATTTCCACTTACTTTTCTCGTAGGTTTGCAACTAGAACATTGAGAATTTCTGTACATTGTTGATGATACTCCAATAAACCGTCCGCGAATGATGTCAACTGTGCAAGTTGTTCCACCTGCATATGAGTTATAAAGTTTTATAGTCGTAGTTATAAAAAGCTCACAATGTATTATATATGAAAATGGTAACATACTTCGTTATCCAACAAATTGAACATTCCCAACTGCGCTAGGTGTAAAGATTCGGCAAATTTCTCTTCGGCTTGCTTTATTTCCTCATCTGTAATATGCGATCCTTATCAACAAAACGTCCGTTCTCGCAATGGATTGAATTTGGCGGATATATATAAAAATATATATAAAATGTCGCAAACAAAACAACACAGCACGAAAATAATTAATCAAATAAAAATAATTATATACCAAAAAAAAATAAAAAATAAAAATACCGACCAAATAATTGCATCAACCAAATACAAACCAAAAGTGTTCCATCAAATAATTGATAAAGCATGATTGGAAAAAACAGTGCGATGAAAAAATAAAATCCAATGGTAGGAAAAATCCAAAAATAATTACGTTTCAGGTCATGGAAAAAAGAAAATGAAAGGAAAAACACAGAAATTAATATAAAATCAAAAATAAACAAGCATTAAAACTAAATCAAACATAAATAGTTTTCGATATAATTATGTTTTTTATTACCATTAAATATGTAATTTGTTAAAAAAAAACATGCTGATATTTTCATAACATTTAATTTATTTCCATCAAAACTTTCCTTTCATTATTTTTTCTTGAAAAAAACCAGCATTACATTATTTTCATAAAACATCAAAAACTACTTATTCTGCCAATGAAAAACTGCATATAGTTTAAATATATAATAGCATAATATACATATTACTTTGATCATGAGATAAAGTGATCCACAAAATAAATATATTTACTGAATATATAAACTGTTCAAAGCTACTTTAGCGCGCTTTTTTTTAAACCAATGAATCAAATGAGCTTTCATTTTTATTCTAGATAAGGCACAATGCGTTTTTGTAAATACACTATAAAAATAAAAAAAAACGATGCTTTTTTATAGCCTGTTTTCCATGTCAATAAAACGTACCCACTCTCGCAGAATATTGATTATGGGATGGACTTCCATATGGACTCATTCGACCGACTAATAAAAATATAAAATTTTGAAAACAGGTAATATGTGGCAGAGACAATACATATTGTCATAATGCGATAATACAAAATATCATAAAATTTCACATGCTTATATACAAATGTATACGAATAAGCATGCCACTAATTTAATCACTCTGCAAGCATAAATTAACAATCTCATTAAGCTCCATATTCGTAAATCAAAGCGAAATACTTAATAGTATATTGTTAAACCCTTAAAGCTCAGAGTGCTTTAATCAAATTAAGCAATTAAAAAATCAAACAAAGAAAAATGTGTTGAGCTTGCATTTAAATTTACCTCTATACATGTGTATATAAGTTTTAAAAATATGTTATTTATATTTTGAGAAACTTCCAAGTGGGAGAATTATTTACCTTTCGCTTGTCTTCTTCTCTTACAGTCGAAGTCCAGTCTACGACCTTGCAATTTTTTCCTGTGATGCTGAAATTTATTGTAACAAAAATTATAAAATGTATTAAAGAAAAAGATATAGTTTTAATATAGAATTATCATTTATATGCATGCTACTTAATAGTGTCAATAAAAAGAAGAATGATACAGCATTCAATTTTACATTGTGGAAAAATTAAAATTTTTTGAATTGTCAATTATAAATGAAAAGAATTGATAATAACCTTAATACAATTATTGACTATATATATTCTTAAAATTAAGAAACAAATGAAAAAAGTGATCATAATTACCATGACTTCTTTCAGATCCTTAGTTTGTAAATGATGTAATGGCTCAAGGAAGTTTTGTTTAATATTATCATCAAGTGAATATTTAATATCAGCCATCTGTTTTAGAGATTCTCCCATTTCTATCAAACTCTGGGCTAAAATTGCATACAAAATTACATAATGAAAATAATATAACAAAAATAAAAATACATAATAATATATTTTACTCACAGAAAATAGTATCTTCGCCTAATTTTTTACCATACTGTAACATACAATCACCAAGTACACCTTCTGGTTGTGGATAAGTATTACTTTTAGCTTGACCTGATAATTTAGAAATTCCTTTTACGGCTGCCATTTTGGCACGAGCTGTTGGATTTGGCTGAAGGAATTCTTTAGTTTTTAATTGTAATTCTTCTACAAGTTCCACTGTCACGTCGGTTTTCTATAAGACAAAAATATATTATTTTTTGATCTTCGATTTGTATAATATTCAACTTATTTCTAAATTAATAATTTAACCAAAATCTTATTTAAATGTAACTCGGACAGAAAAAAAGCTTACTCTTTCCATTTCCATAAAATCCAAATCCAATTTTGTGCCTTCGGCACCACCCATTTTTTCTGTGACATACTGTAAGAAAATACAAAAAAAAAATTAAACATACGAAAATACAACCATTTTGTTTATAGTAAACAAAAAACAAAGACTATCTGAAGAAAATTTCCATTCGAATGTAAGTGATAGGACGTGATTCCATTCCACATTTCCATTTTTTTCCATTTGTAGACCGATTGTATGTATACATAGAGAAAACCAAGTCGGCAATATGCTTACTAATGGAAAAAGATTGCCAATTCTTGCAGAATGCAATAATGGCGACGAGATAACACCGGATAAAAAATCCAACAATCTAAGTTGCTATCACGCCAATAATAATAAGGAATCGAAAGACGATGTTGAATACATAATTGCCTTATTGAAAAATCTAAAAGTCTTGACCTGAATTTCATTATAATATTGATCTAATAAAACGGTCCCAATTCGAAGATTGCGCCGCAAAATTTGCTAAGAAATATCAGAAGAAATAAAATTTCTCTCCGTATTTGAAGATGAATACTTTTAAGAATTGAATTAATTTAATATAGATATTATATTTTAAATATTTTTAAAATATACTTCTATATATCTTATATCTAATTAGAATTCTTGAAATCGAAAAAAGCAAACATAAATTTAATAAAAAATATTTCTCAATTAGAACTAAAATTTTTATATCTACTTCAATTTATAAAATTTATGTTTTAATTATAAATTTAGCAAAAAAAAGTGATTATATATATAACGAAGATTACAACGATTTTAGAGTATCATAAAAGAAGTTATATTACTATGAGATATAATATTTTTATGATAACACTTCACTGAGTTTGTAATCCTTTGATAGTAAATTTCTTCAACAAACCTGACACAGACAAATACCTTTAAAAGTTATAGATAAGCTTACTGCTATTCATTAAACTCAAAATAAAATATTATAGGTTAAAATTCAAAATTCTTCTTAAAAATTTTACTTCATTACGGTCGATATTTTTATAGATTAAATAAACCGGTCTTCTTAACACGAAACGCCAAATTTCATTTAAAACTTTATCATGTAATTTAACGAGAAAATAATTCGAATAATGAATATAATTTGATTGACATTCTAAGTTTTTAACTCGTAATTTACAATATAATTATCAAAATGTTCATTCATATATAGATATAACCTTGTTCTGACCTAACTATAATCGATCCGGCTTTAATTACCGAACCATAAATGATATGTTAGAGGTTCATTTTTTTTCGTGCGAGGGTTGAAGACTATAATAGAACACGGAGAGGTATCGATTGAGCATTCATTGTTCAGACTTTTGATATTATGGAGATGTGTGGTTGAACTCGTGTCACGGTCACTGTGGAAGTAGGCCACCGGGACGCTCCGAGGACTACTACAGCACCGAAATCAAGGTTCAGCCTCGAGATATATTTGCTCACTTTATGGCCTTGCACATCCCTAGGGATCGTGCCTTCAGGATATAGATTTGACGTTATCGTCACCCTTCAACGCATATCAGGTCGAATGGGAATAAAAGAAAAATGCTATTCTGTGTTTCTCTAAGATAAAGACAATTCGTATAAAGTTGCGTCTTATGCAATATAAATTTTTCGCTATATGGTATATAAATTTGCTTACGATTTGAATCTCAAATCATAACAAGAATGCATCACACATAAAATATAACAAAATTTTCAAATGACAAAGTATATAGTATTACGAATTTAGTTATTTTTAACCAAAAAATACACAAAATTATTATAAAAAGCTTTTTAATGTCAAAATAAATTATAAAACTTTCTAGAAAACTACTTTAGTACTATAAGTTGTCGAGTTGAAACTTTATATGAACATAAAATTCTTATCTACTTTGAATTATTTTTATTATGATAAAGCAAAACTATATTTTAAAAAGCGTTTAGTAGAAACTTAAATAAATATTATTCACAATTTTATTAAATAACAATTATATTTGTTATAATATTAAATATTATTTTTGGTCATTAAAATAAATTAAAAAAGTATAAACACTTCCGTAAAAAAAGTAAAATGTATTAAATATTTCGAGATGCTTCAGAAGTTTTTCTAAATTATACAATATAATAACAAATCTAATTTTCTGACTCGCTACTGTAAATTAATTATGTTGTCAAATTCTCATTACTTTGCGAATACCGGAAAATATTAAGTGGCATTAATTTAGAATCAAAATAAAAAATGAGGAAAATTAGAAATATAATATTATGATTATTTAAATACAATATATAATATAATAAAATATGACAAGAATATTCACTTTATAACTTAATTTAGAATTTTATATAAAATACAACCAACAAAACATTATCGTCCATAAAAGAATACGTCGTATGAAAAGACAGTAAAACGTAATCGTAAAAAAATATTTAAAAATCGTAAACACAACACATAACACATATTAGCAACAGAAAACAAAAAAAAAACCACTAAGAGGGATCAACTAATGTATCCTCCGGACATCCTTTTTTTAAAAAAAAAAACCGGACAGTGGAGGTTATTTAATTAAGACCAGATGTGGACAAAACGGGTTGACGTGCTATGCGTAATCTGAAAAGCAACAAGCCGCAATACGCGAACGTGTTAACGTTCACAATTTTCTTTAATGAAACGTTTGCGTGATTCGAAATTAATTAATTCTGTTTAATGATGTAATATTTCGTAGTTATGCTCATCGATAAATATAATTTGGGATTAAGCAATAATATGACGATCATATTTGTGTTTAATTATTGATTAAGGTTTTTTTTTTCATTTCCGTTTACACGAACAGATTGTTAGGTCATAGTATAGAATGTGAAATAAACTAATAATAAATTTCAAGACTTAAGATATCATTTAATATTATTATAAAACTTTTATGACACCAAGTTATTATATTATTAAAGGTAAATATTATTTATAGTTATATTTTTCATTCTATATAAAATTGCTTTTAAAAATATATCGATTGAACATAAACTGCATTTAATAGGTCAAAGAGTAATATTATATATATATATATATATATATATATATATATATATATATATATATATATGTATGTGTGTTTTAATGTAATATCATAAAATTTCATATTTCATAAAAACATAGTAAACAATAATTTTATCAATAATTATTGAATTCAGAAGCAAACTTACATTTTATATTATTAATCTATAACAAAACAAAATAAATAAAAATTTATATACATAATATTATTAAAAAATAAATAAATATTCATTATCATAACATACTATTCATTAGTCGAGAGAATTTCGCTAAATATATAAAAGACCTTTGTTGCTTATATTCATCGATCACATAAAATGGACATTTTATAAAAGCATGTCAAGTTCAATTTACGTGTAAAGAAAACCTAAAAGCAACATCAAACTGAAACATATTCATCCTTTTGTATTATTTTTTCGAGATATTAATAAAAATTAATTTAAAAAAATACAATAAAATTTACTAAAGACAGCATATATTAAAAATTATATCAAAATTCAACTCATCCGATAAATCAATTTACGTACAAAATTTATAATCAAATTATGTGCATGCAGACGTTCAGGATCTTCCTTCATGAGTCACAGGTCTTGAACACACACACAAACACATAATATACCCCGCTCGGAGTATAGTCTATAAATATAATTCAAATAAAAATATATGCAACACAAAATATATAGGTCAAGGGAGGGTTATAGTAGGCGGTGGGGTTAGGAGTTTCTGTACGGGGACAGGCGGGATCAATAACAAACCAGAGGACCCCCAGAACGGGGAAAACTCCAAACCTCAAACCCTTAAACACCGTCACACCATTACCATCAACACTCTTACATCCAACATCCCACTAATACAATCGAAAATTCTCCCACGTCGTAGCTGTGTAGTAGCTACGGTTATTATTATTGCCTTTATTGTGTTCCCGGTAATATTTTTAACGGCAATTTACATTAATATTATTATCGTAATATACACACATACATGTATATATTATATATACGCATATTCGATAAATACTCCCCGATATCGAATTACATATTATAAACAAACGCGTATATATAAAATTTGGATTTGTCTAATTACCTTCATAAATGCTGTAATAAACATATTCAATATATAATATTTAACTAATACTGCGTAAAAACTTAAATAATGTTTTCAGAAAATACATAGTATAAAATATAATTTTATAAACGTTAAACTAAATGAATATAAAGAATTGACTATACTCAGCTACAACGTATATTCTAAATAAAGGTAAATAATAATAATT
Source organism: Leptonema lineaticorne (assembly GCA_024500535.1). Classification (NCBI taxonomy): domain Eukaryota; kingdom Metazoa; phylum Arthropoda; class Insecta; order Trichoptera; family Hydropsychidae; genus Leptonema; species Leptonema lineaticorne. Next base: position 10,390,086 of record JANIJI010000021.1, read on the forward strand.
TATTGATTAACGTAACTTTTTGCAAATATTGTTATTAATAAAACCAGTAATAAAAGTAAATGATACCAAATTATGCATTCGTGAAAAAGCTTGTTCCATTTTAAAATCCGGAAAATTTCTTATGTGCTCTTGATGTCCGTTCATTTCCCGCGTATTTATCATACGGATGTCATAACATATGGCACTGACCGATCGCGAATTTTCCATCTCATGATGAGCTGGAAAAACTCGCATTTTTCCTCATGAAGAATGTGCGACCCAAATATGCAATTTTACGCCGTCTGACCGCCTTGATTAGCTCACGTTCAACTCTCGTCTGGCGCGGTGAACATCGATATTCAATACTGTCTCCGTCAACCCATGAAATTCTGAACGTCTTTCGATTAATTTGCATTTCAAGTGCTACGTGTCAGATAATTATATTGCTTTTATCGTTCAAATTTTTATTTTATATAAAATTATCGACATTATATTATATATACCACGATATTATTACCATTGATGATTTCCGATCATATTTAGAAAAATAAATGACAAATCTTAGAGCTGAAATATGACATAAAAATATGAATATTTTATTAGCAACCCTTGTACCTATCTATATATTCTCGATGACACCACTGATAAATATTGCGAGTAAAGATGAAATTTCAATAAAAAAAATATACACAGACTGACAGACATTCTATATAATTTATAAGTCACATGCTCAAAATATTTTATTTATAGAATTCCCTTTTTTCATAAAAAAAATCTTATAAAAACATAAGTAGATTCTCCCCCACAAGTCTCATAATACGTAAAACTTCTTCAAGAGCACTTAATGTTGAATTGTAAAGACTCAGAAGAAAATAATAAAAAGATTTTTTATCTGAGTATTCAAATTCTAAAAAAACCATGTATCTGAAAATAAAAGTATCGTAAAAAATAATACTGAAAATTATCACCTCGTAAAAAATGATTCATACATTACATTTTTGTAAGCATATTTTAAATATAGAATTAATTAGTTTATATGAAAAGTTTTTTCGCACAAATTTCATAGTTTTTAAAGTATGTAGTAAGTAATAATAGTTTTTAAAGTATGTAGTCATGAAAAATAACATATATCAGGATAATAAAATAGCGACATTTAATCAATACCTAAGAACAGTGGTTCTTAAATAAAATTCCACGGAACGATGATATACCATAAACTTAAAGAAAATATTGCACTAAAAGTATGTTTGGTTTTTATTTGTTTTAAAATATATAAATATTTACTATTTTATTTTACAATAGTATTAATATATAAAAGTTTACAGTAGTATTATTTATTTATTCTATATAGGCTTTTTATGAAGCGAAAATAAAAAACTTGCGTTTCTTTTTTACAAAAAAATACATTTTTATTCATTTAATTAATTTTCATTAACATTAATTAAAAATACCTCGTAAAAGAAATTTTGGGTTAGATCTAGAAAAATTCAAAATGTCATCTATATATGAATAGAACATTTTAATAATTACATTTAAAATCTCAACAAAACGGAGAACGCACACATTAAACTCAACGCTAAAGTTATCATTTTAATAATTAAACAGCTTCATACATCATGATAGACATTCGATATTCTAATGTATAAATTAAATCGGATCGATTACCTAGCAGCGTGCACGTTTTAATATTCAATATATTTTATAAGAAAAATATATAATATGTACATTTGAAAACAGTTTCAGTAATTAGTAACAGTTGGCCGATCGACTCAAAGGGAAATCCGAAATAACCGTAATACATAATCAAATACGGTAATGGTGAAAATCGAAGTCACAAATCCATTTTTGATACGCCATTCGAATTCGACAATATTTTGACGGACATATATTACGAATCGGTCATAATAACCGATACAAGTAACGCACGTACATATATATATATATATATATATATATATATATATATATATATATATATATATATATATATATATATATATATATATATATATATATATATATATATATATATATATATATATATATATATATATTTATATGAAGTATGAAAAATACATACATGAGAAAATATTTCGATGTGTATAGAAAAAAACGCATTATCAGGAAAATCTATCGGAACGATTTTCTTACTGGACAAAAGGGTAATGTTTCTTTTTTTTTTCACTATTGTTACATTAGTCAACAACCTATTCGAATAATGGACTATTGTAGCCGGTCATAATCTCAAATAGAAATAATATACGGAATAATACGCAGATGAAAGGGAAAAACCTATTAACCACTCTCTCGTATAGAAAATGATAACAAATAATGAAATCGATTATCTAATGTTTCCATATATAATCAAATAAAAAAAATCGTTTTTCATTTAATTCTCAAAAATTCTAAACGTAAAATAAATTTATTAATAAAAAAAAACACTATGACAATGTATTAATTCGAAATTCTTGTATACATATAACCTTTTATTTATTTGATTAAGCCACTATATTTTTATTTATATTGATAGAAATCAAAAACAATATTGAGAATATATAATAAAATTATATTTCCAAATATGATTTATATAATTAAAAATATTTTGAAAAATTATTTTAGAAAATTTCAAATTCTTTTAAATAATATTAAGTAACTTCAATTATGAACATCTTTAAAATATGTATTGAAATTAATTGGAAGTTAGTAGGTATATATTTTAATAAAATATATGATAACATAATTAATATACGATACATGAATACTAGCATATTAAAAAAATGGAAAACACTGACATACACAAACATTAGCAATATTAATTACACTTATATATCGACTCAATAATTTTCAACTATAATATGCGTGTTAAACTCCAATTAAATAATTCTCAATTTACTTGGAATTATACGTTGCTACATAAAAAATACGTTACTTATATTATTTTTAATTTATAAAGAAAAAAAATATAATTTATTATAAATTACAATAATAATATTTCGAAATTGGTTATTATTTTATTTGTATATAATAAAGAAAAGAAAACGAGAATCAAAAAAAGTAAATATCGATGAAAATCGGTTATAATAGAAGAGGTTAATATTTTCACATGAAATTCCCAAAGTCATTAAAAGAAAATAAAATTACAATAACAAACGATATTTATTCTTTCCCCGGGTATTTTCTGAATTGGAAATTCGACTGTAAAATATACCCGGTGAATTTTTCACGCATTCACATTCAAATGGAAATTCAATTTAGATCGACATCAAATTCGCGTCTTCCTTAATAAATATAAACGTATAAATAATATATAAATTCGTATATATATATAAGATATAAATGTATGCGTTAATGTATGAAAAAAAAGAGTAAGAAAAACACATTATTCATACCTGGTTGGCTTTATTGATCTGCTTCTTCAGCCCAGCAAACGCCATGATTACTGTTTCTTAGCACCACTACCACGAAAAATGTCGGCTTGTACAAATTCACCAGTTATTAAATTCTGAAATACAAATAAACAAATAAAAAATCAATAATGTTCGAATTAAATTTTTATTTATCTAATATTCAGATATAAAAATTATGTTTGAAATAAATATGCGTCAAAGACACATTGGTGAATGGTGATTTTGAAAGCTTCATATTAAAAAGCAGAGACTTTTTATCGTTTTTCTTTTGTCGAATTACAGATTATAACCAAACAAAAAGTGTGTGTACGTATTATTTATAACTTATATTTTCGCAAAGAAATTCTGTAAATAATTTCTTATAAAATATATTTTAATATTTGATTAAGAAATCCTAAATAAATAAAATATAAATTTAAAAAAGACTAAAACAATACAATGGATAATTAATATACACGAATAACTTTTCCAGCGATGAAAGTAAATATTTACATTAGTAAGAATTACGGTAATTAAAATTAAAACAATTTCACATTACATAATATTTATTGTAAATATATAATGAAACAAACGCTTCAAATTGAGCAAAAAAATAATATAATGTTTTTCAGAATTATATATATATATATATATATATATATATATATATATATATATATATATAAACTACTATGATCAAAAAGTAAGGTGAATTTGTCATTTAAAACTCCCTGGCACTAGGAAGGCAGGAAAATTGTATTTTTTCCTAGGTTGTTAGAACTGTCTATATAATATTTGTCAAGCGTCTATTTGTCAAAAAGTTTAATTATCTCCTTGTTATACGTGTTTTTACAACTCATAGTTCCTTCATCACGATAATGCACCATATTATACTCCATTGGTTCTTCGCGACTTTTTTGACAAAAACTCGACTCATATCGTTCCGCAACCAACGTATTCGCCTGATTTTAGCTCCGAACGACTTTTGGCTATTCGGTAGATTCAAAAGGCCAATGCGAAGACGCCGTTTAGACACGATTGAGGAGATAAAAACCAAATCGAAGGTCATGAAAGCAATACCGGAAAAAGACTATTCAGACTGTTTCAAGGACTGGAAAAAGCGTTGGCAAAAATGCGTTTTATCGGATGAGAATTACTTTGAAGGGTATAAAATTGATTTGGAAGAATAAATAAAGAATTTACATTTTATAAAAAAAAATCATCTTACTTACTTTTTGATCAGTGTTAATTATTTTAATATTTGTTCAACATAATTATTAACTCCTAAATAATAAAATTTAACTACACTTTAAACATATAATAATAAAATGGCAAGAAAAATAATAAATCTTTTTAAAATTTTCCTTCAAAATATCGAAATTTCCCTTGAGTGAGGTATACGTGATATATTGAGAAAAAAACTAGACCAAGCTTTAAAAAAATGAATAGGGTCTAATCCCAAGCTCCACCATCAACCTTCAAACTTCACGTCAAAAAAATGTATATTTTGGTACATAATAATTGATGAATGTCATCAAAATACAAATTATAGTAAAAATATGAGAAAAACTAAAATAAATGGCAATAAACACATTTAAAATGAATAAAAATTAAAATAATTAAAAATCACAAACGCATTGTCATTTTAATACAGCTTTTACAAAAATAAATTAACCGAACAAACAGGGAAATCTTAATAGTTGAACCAAACATTCAACTGAACAATTCGAAGAACGTAAATGTCGGAGTTTAAACAACCATAATTAATAAGCAACAACCATTTTCATCTGCACAAAAGCCGAAATCGATACGATAAGACAGGAACTGTGAAAGGAAGACCGATAAATTTTCAACAAAGCCCGACGATTAAAATAGAAGATTTTCTTTTTTTCTTCTTCTCTTATCAAAAAGAAAAACAACAAAGATGAAAAAACGGAATTAAACGATTTTTTTTCAAAAGAATGTATTTCTCTCTCTCACACAAAACATGATATTATTTACGAAAAAAAAGATTCCATTAAATTTTTCAATTATAAAAGTTTAATAAGGAAACACGAGCAATGAAAATACGATGTGACAATTTTCCAATAGGATCGAAGAAAATTCACCCTCCCCAAACAATACAGACACGTACGAAAACTCGTAACGCCTATGCAAATAAAAAGAATGATAAAGAAATGACAAAGGACGAGAAACAGTTTTGACAGAAGAACGAAAAAAAGTGGAGAAAAACGAGAGCGTGTTATGAAAAAAAATGACAAGGGTTGTATGTGTATATATAAATATAGTGAAAAGACCGTTCAAGCGAAATGACAGAAATGTCAACGTTTACGCAAACCGAGCTCGAATAAAGAAAAATATGTATAGACTTTTATTATTGAAAAAAAACTGCTCTTACGGTTAATAATAATTCGTATATTTAAATAAAACCGAAACGCGGAAAGAAAAAATACTTTTATCACTTCTAACGTGAAGAACTTGAACTTCACCAAGCGATGTCTCTCACCTCTCGAACCGACGACATTTTAATGAGATGTCAAGTGAAATGACCCAGTTCGGTTAATTGCACTGTAACATCACAGTTTTAACAATGTAATTAAGGAAATCGATTATGTGCACGGTGAGTGTCGGTTATTGTAATCGTCGCGTATTAAATTTAAAAAAAAAGAATAATAATAAAATAGCTCGCTCAATAGAAAAAACGGTCGGAATCACACACGTGATATATAATGCGATAAATGCTATACATAATGGGGATCGTGACACGTCTAAAATGTTTACAAGATAAAAAAAATCGAATAATTCGATAATATAAATATTCGAATACAATATTATATATATATATATATATATATATATATATATATATATATATATATATATCACGAAAATTTTTAATAAGAATTCTGATAATTAATAGAATTAATTAAAAAAAACTTAATGTAAATAAATTATGATACTTTCATGCAATATGTAGACTGAAGAATTATATGCAAATGTACAAACGATCATTATATTATATAAACAGGAAAATATATATAGGCAATACAAACCATTTAATTTACTCAAACACGATCGCAATATACCAGTAGTCACGATGTATAATAGTATAAACAAAACACTAACGTTATAATATCCACATACTCGTTTGATAACAGCATATTTACATTCATATCATGACGTTTGTGTGTGTATATATATTTGTTAATATATCTTACTAACGAATTTCAAATAAAACGGCAGGAATAAGAAAACAATCGACAATATTTGCGAATAAATTGAAATCGATAATAACCAGCTGATATGTGAATGGATTTAATCGTTATTGATCTCGTTAATCTAGAAACGCCAACACATAACGACGCATATTTGAAAACATGTTGAATCTTTTTTTTTTTTTTGTTACGGGAATTATCTCCGATTATATAACAAAAATATATTCGCTATCAGTAGTAAAATATAATAAAAATAAATAATATATTTTTAATGCGCTTCATATTTCTTTTTTCGGTCGACAGACGCGCGATTATCTTATAATTAGTACATTTCGTTATCTAATGACGATTTTTTTTTATAATCTACGTTATTCGTATGAGTCGACTAAAATCGTGGAACAAATGTTTGCTATTTGCATAATATCAAGTGTAATTTTAAAATTTGCATTTTACGACAGCTTAATTATAGCAGTGATATCAATAATCGGTTTAGTCGTATGGCAGCTTTCGCGGTGATTTAACGTCTCTTGTGAATATCTAAATTTTGGTGACTTTCTAATTAGCGAAAATTCTTGTTTTTAATTTTATTAACAATATCGTGTAAACTATATCTATTAACACAAATATAAAAAAATAAACTATATCATTTTATTAAATGTTATAGACTAATTAATCATTATTAATTAATTACTGAAAAATTATTTTTATTTATAAATAACAGAAGTGTAATGAAATATACATACATATATATATATGTGTGTGTGTGTGTGTGTGTGTGTGTGTGTGTATGGTGGATATTCAAAGTGTGCTAGATGTGTGGCGCACGCCCAAAAAATAACATTTTGTGTTTATAAATAAGAATTTTCTTTTTTTTGGTTTAGAGAAGACTTTCATCATTTTCATTCATTTCTTCAGTTTTCCATCAATGTTAAAAAATATAAAACTTTTATTAATTTCACATCCAAAAATAACAAACAGTATTCCACTGACATACATACATACACACACACACACACACACATACACACACGCGCGCGCGCGCGCGTATGTATATATATATATATATATATATATATATCGAATCAATGTTTTATTTATAATATTATTAATTATTATTTTATTAATATACAAATATGATATAAAAAACGAAAGATTTAAAATTTGTTTACTAACATAATTATCAAACTAGGCAAATGTCTTACAATTAATAACCGCCATGAAATCAAAAAATAATTATAATTGTTGTTAACAATAAAATAATAGTTCATATAATAACTAACAGCATAACAAATATAGTTAAAATTCAACCAAGTTAACTTATTAAAAACAAAACAAAAATGTTTTGTTTTTAATAAGTTAAATTGCCAAATAGAGCTTCAAATATTTTTTTTTCAATAAAATATTTAACATATGATTGATTCATTTCGTAAATATTTGAAATAAATATAACACATACGATTAATTTGTTATCACAAGTGTAAATCAAATAAAATAAAACAGTACTTAACTGATATTTTAAAGGTTTGAAAAAAAAATTATATAGATTCAAAACACGGAAAAGCGAAAAATTGAAAAATCCTGATGGAAGCAATATGTGCATGTAGGAAAATAAATTTTGAGTTGGTAAAAAGTTCACTTAGACGTTATGAGCCATCTGCTGTTCGCAATATACCAAGCACTTTGCTCGAGTGTTAGAAATGCGCTACTTATATGAGCAAAAAATATGAATATATATGTAAAAATATGTGAAACTTGAAAAAAAATACAACTTATTTCATCGAAGTTAGTTCGTTCCTGCGATTTGTATTAAAGCAATATGAAAAAAAATATATGACGTGAGATTTCACAAATTCGTAATAATAACATTTCTTTATACCATTCTCAATGGAATTAAATTTTCTTTAATACAAGTGGAAAACGTTTTACTCTTTTATTATTTTTTTAATTATTTCATAAGTCTATGTTAAAAAGTTAAAAACCATGTAATAAATAAACGAAACGGTTAAAATAATAAGGCAACCTGAAATTCTATATAAACTTTAATATTAAATCGTTCAACTTTAAAGCAAAAACACAAAAGTAAATAAAACAAGAACAATAAATCAAAATTATCTAAATGTATTATTATGCATACATCTTTATTAAAATATAAAATTAGCATACTCCGAAAGGTTTCAGACCCGTTTTTAAATTCTAAAAAGAATCGCTGAACTATAAACGCTAAAATTGACAAACACACACACATTAATACATATTAAATTAAATACGTATAACAAAAAGGTCGAATTAAATAAACAGTCACCGCGTTCGCGGTCATAACTAAATTAATAATGTCCAAAAACTCTCGCGCTCACACGATAATTACAGTACAATTATTATGTAAATACCGGGACAGGTTAATACCGAAAAGGATTAGGGCAACAGCCAAAGGGACACATGAGCTCACACACACGCACACTCACAAATAATTTTGACCTGATGTACGACCTTCCAGTTAAGAGCTTAAACGAAGCTAAGCTCATTAGCCGTACTAGCATAATAGTTTTGGACTCAATTTCAAATTTTCCACCCTCATAAAAATAAAGGATTCGTTTCGATGTAAAAAAAAATATGCCATTATTCGATTTCAGTTTCGTCGTACCCGGGATATTTATTGGTTTTTATTGCCGGGTTAATTTTAACCGCTTTTATTAACCCCGGAGCGTAGCGTTAACCGTGTGTGCGATTTACGTATGCCACACTGTTTTAATGTTCTTCCCACGCTTTTTCGCGTAAAAATACCGCACATATAGTATATTGTAGTAATATATAAAACTTTATTTTACTAGCTGCAAAAATTAAAAATAAAAATATATTAAACATAAAGTGCACTATACCATATCCTATCTAACAAGTTCATATATCTTTATTTCATATCATTTTTTAAAATTATTATTATAACTCATATTACTAAATATTCTTTAAAATGTGTTTATATTTTTACATATAATATATTTGTGCAAATATTATCGTTTGTAGTAAAAACTAACTTTAAAAATTATTTTATATCTAAAAATTCTACTTTTTATGTTATTTTTAGTATAATTTTTCAGTCATTACCCAGAAAGAAAAATGTAAAAATATTTATCTTTTTTTAATATAAATTTATTTTGTAACATTAAAATGAATTAAAAAAATAAAAATAATGATGTTTAAAAACAAAGAAAAATATTTTTAATAAACAAAATTTTTATTCCAAAAATTTCTTTTAGAACATCAGGTTATAAAATTTCATAACATTGAATACCGACGGTTGATTGAACAATTTTAATTAATACCTGGGGATTTCGAGCGGAAGGTGTGTTTTCGCAAAATGTACAAACATTAAATTTACCGCTGCCGCAGTCCCAATGCAGTATATTCTGTTTAGCCTTCATTAGACAAATTAATTATGTAGTTCTTACGGCGTAATTCTTACTAAAACCCGGATTTGAACCCGAGATCATATTACACATTAATATTTGTCACACAGACAAACCGTCTTATCCATTTGAACAAATGATCCATAACAATTATATATATATATATATATATATATATATATATATATATATATATATATATATATATATATAATCTGATACAGAAAAAAATATAAAAGTTATGATAAAAAATAACTTCATTATCAAATTCAATGAATAAAATGATTGATAGGTAATCGAAGTTAGCAAACTTTTTCATTCGAAAACAGATAAAGAAGGAAATTTTATATAATAAAATGAAAGAAAATCAAACCCAATCGTATACAGTCAACATAATAAAAAAGATGCCATTCGAAAAATGATGTAATTTCCAAAATTTCTCATAAATGTTGAATTATCTATCCCGTCTCTCGGATTCGATTCGCACACGGAATATGATCAAAGGTGTTTCCGAAATAGACTAATAAATCGACTGCCTATCTACGAGAAAAATATTATTATATACGATATAGTCGTTTTTCATTGTCGATAAATTTTCCACGGTTATAATAAACGTCATAACGACGCGTCCCGACTTTAATAGTGTAATATCCTCGTTTGCACGAGAGGAGTGGATAACGGATTCGCACCGTTTTCACCCCCCCCCCCCCGAGTTTCGGAGAAAATCCGGAATCGGTGAAAATTAACCGGAACACCCACGCGTTCGGTATCACCTAACATCGAATTTAATCGTTATATAATGCCGAACAGTAATAGTAATAATAGTGTGTATATGTAGAAATTCGTTTATAGAATTGTACGAGTGTATCGTACGTGATATCAGTGATAAAAATTCCCTTTTGATAATTAAAATTTTAGTACGGGATCGAACGCGCATCATGATTAGCGAGATATGTATTATCTGATAAAATGTCCAAATAAATGGTAGATATATTTATATTGTTTATAATGTCAGATAGCTTTTCATATTTACAAATAAAAAGTCAACCTTAAGTTGATATCTTCATACTCATAATTAGATTACTAACATCTGTAAATATAATAGTGATGTATTTATTTATATGCTTGTTAATTAGAAAAATATTAAAAACCGTATTAAAAGCAATATTCACATAACCCGATTTCGCTCTTTTATTACATATAAAAAATGTATTTCAACAATTCGATATTACCTATTAATATTATATATAAATATAAGTCCTAATAGTTAAAAATTATAAAAGCACGTAATTCCAACTCTAATAAATAGTAAATAATAAACAATTTGGTATCATTTTATAACTATTATTTTTTCAAGTCAGAAAAATATTAATAAAAATAATGAAATAAAGCTTTTTCATTTAAGGAATGGATTCATATTTTATTTTATTTCATAACACTTAAATTTAATTAAGAAAGCAACGTTCCGTTATTATAAAATATATCATTATTATGTAAAATAAATATACACAAATACAATAATTAAAAATTATATTTAATAACAAACATTATTATAGGTATAATTGACGTAAACGATAATATTATATGAATTACTCTTATATTAATAACAAAATTATATATATATATATATATATATATATATATACATATATATATTAATAAAAGATTTATTGACATCGGTAAATATTAATAGTAATAAAATTATTTCAATATGTCTATCTTCGTGTTTGCGTGGTTGAGATAGATCAATAAAACAGAATTATAACGTATATCATTCCGAAAATTATTAGTTACCTATAACTATCTATTAATAGATATAATGTAATACACCTGATATTTCACGGTTAAAACGTAACCGTTTAATAAGAAAGTAAGCATAAAAATAAAGTTATTATTCCAAATTATATGGGATTATAAATGTGAATGAAACGCTCTAACGAAAAATTGTAAACATTTATATTTCTTTAGATTCAATTTATAACACCTTTTTATTGGATCACATAAACACGCAATTCCTTCAAAAATTATTGTTTTAACGCCATAATATATGTTGAATAAATTATAATGGCGGTTTCACAAAAAATATTGCAAATTTTATTTAAAAAATAAAATGATTAAAAAACTTACTAAAGTATAAATCATTTAAATTTTATGGAACTCTTAAAAACTGAAATTGTTAATAATTTGAATGAAATGTATGATAAATAATATATTAAATGTCTTGTTACTAATGTGACATTGAAAAACACTAATATAACTTAAAATTTATCATTGAATATTTAACAATGTTACCAAAATCAGATAATATCAACAGTAACAAAACGTAAACGAAAAACAAATCACATCCATCATATTCAATACGACGAATTGAATGATGCTGTGTCAAAAACTTTTCTCATAAATAATTGTCGAGTTACAAACAAATTAACAGTTAACTTCGACAAACATGAATATCGTTCAAGTCTGAGCTTTATATAATGCCTATCGCGAGCAAGACGCACCCTTACATCAACGATGTATTAGCTCAAAAACGTCGAACTCAATTTTTAATAATACGTGCTTCAACTTCGTCGAAAGAAGGTCAAAGGGTGACGTTGACATTTCGTTTAATATATATAAATGAAATGAATTATCAGAAAAAAAATTGACAAAGATGAAAATGTGATAATATATTTACATGTTTCTGAAAAATATAAAAGCTAAAAAATACGATAAATAATGTGTAAATTTACTCGAAAAATGAATTTCATAATTTTGACCTCTTATCAAATTACCGATAAACATTTAAATAAACATACTTGTTAAATTGTACAATTTTAAAAACGAAAATTGTACAAAATATTAACGTTTTATAAATTATTGATTGTCATTTAATGTTAAGATTTAATCGTACATCTTTACAAATGAATACTTAACTTTGATATGTTATTAAAATATACAGTTAAATTTAGTATCAATAATAGAAATGTCAGTTTCGAATTGAATTCAATTTACACAATTAAATCGGTTAAAAATCGATAACACAAAAATAATTCAATTATTGCGTGACATTATTCTATAAGGGCAAAATTTACATCTTAATATAACTTCCATTATAAAATTATACAGCATCTGGTCAATCGTATCGTAAGCAGATTTTTTAATAAGCAAAAAAATATAATTAAAATATATTAAAAACATAACAAATAAATAAACAGTAATAATATTATTTATGAGATTATTATTCATAAATTCTTTAATAATCTATTTAATTTTAATACTATATATTTTAATGTAATATCTCGCAATAAAAAAATATGTTACAATCTAAGTATCATTACATAATAGTAACATATATATATATATATATATATATATATATATGTGTGTGTGTGTGTGTGTGTGTGTACATGTGTATGTATATGTGTGTGTGTTTCAATATACGTAGTAAAGTTTAAAAAAACATGAAAAAACAATACAATTTCATAAAAACGTATTGAATGAATTTTTTTGTTCAAATGGTTATAATATATCGTGAATATAGAATTATAACTATGAAAATTTACTATAATTTAAATTTATAACATAAAATAAAACATATCGAATCATAAATACGAACGTCACATATAAACGATCACATAAAAATAAAATCGATTTCATTTACTCAAAAATATAACTTTATTAATAAAAAAGCAATCCGAATAGTATATAATAATACGCAAGATTAACATATGATGCAGTAAGGTGCCACAAAAAAAAAGTATTGATTTAAACCAAGACGTAGTAGTGCGCCGCGAAAGAGTGAATGAACGTTCAAAACAAAGCCAACGCCGCAGAGTAGGAAAAAAAGAATCGTCACGATAAAACGTCGCATTTTCAACTCTCGGTTATCCATTCAGAGAGATAGCTTTCTCGGCGACGAAGAAAAAAAAATATGTATATATGTATATTTAGGAGAAAATTCGACATACCATATATGTGTATGTGTGACATACCTGAATGCTTGAAGAAAGCGTCGTATCGGCCGTAGTGAAAAATTTGAAAAAGCGCGTTCTTTTCTATCGGAAAATTGCGCGATTCGCGTGCCGCATATAGACGCGTCGCGGCCGCGAAGGCGACTGAATAAGGGTGGCTAGAGTTTCGAACGCGGTGGCGAAATGTCGCTAGAGAACTGGGGGGCCTAGGGGTTATTCCGCCACACCGACCGTCCCCTTTCCCTCTGCATCCCCCTCATCCACCCCCCCCCACCCCCCACTCCTCATCCCCGCCCGGCTACGACAATCCGTTGCGTAACCGAATCTCCCCGAATCACAATGAATCACAACCGGATGAAACGGCGGCCTTGTCACCGGCGTCGACGACCGCCCGAAATTTCTTACAACTTTTCACCTTCGAGCCCGTACCGCGAATATAATTAACCGTTTCATTTTGAGAGCTAATTAATAAGTCGAATTTTATATGATTTCAGCATCGTGAACGCGCTGTATAATCATGATAAATCATGCCGGGATGAAAGATGCCGACGCTGTTGAAACACGATCGTCACATTCAAAAGGCGACAAACGATTTCTAACTTTTTATCTCTTCAAAGCAGTGACGTGTAAGATTTCTTAAATTAGAACCAAATTTTACTTTCAGATTATATAAAGATATATATCTTTATAAATGACATAATTATAAGTAAAATTATCTATATTAAATAATATTAATTTCATAAAGATTTAATTAAGATCTGATAAAAATATTAACTTTGATACACTTTATGCAATAACACATTATTTAAATACACTTTTAAAAAAATCAAAGGTCACAAGTGGTTTTTGGAGTCTCATTCATAAACTTTCGCCCTCCGATCAATACCGCGATATAAAAATTGGTTTATTTTTCTAAGTAACTATTTTAATTACGACCATCAAAAAAGTACCCGAAAATTTTTAAAATAAAACGGTTATAATTTGCTGTGACATTTTATATTTCCCTTTGAAAGAATTTAATATCGATTACTACAGCGATATTGTCGTATTAAGTTAATTAATCATTTAATAAGAACTTAATAATTATTACAACTTCGTCTAATAATATATAATAATAAATTTCGATATAATATAGCAAAAAAGCTTTTCTAAATCAGATATCGTCGCCTTGATATTATATTATACATTAAAATGAAAAAGAAATTAAGATGAATTTAAAAAAATATATCTCAATTAATAGTCTAACGTTAGAAATAAATTAGAATTTTAATTAAAATAATATTAAAAACCTTTAATAATTAAACAATTAAGTATGACGTAAAGCAAATTGGTCAAAGCGATACTTCGACTCTAACATTTTTTATAAAAAAATATTAATAGAAATTGAGAACGGCACATTAAAGAGTTAAAAATGAAAAATGTTAATATAATTACGAAAAATTAACAATAAAAGCAAGATCAAATATACTCCTATTAACAAATAAAAATAAAATAAATAGTGAATACACGGATTCAATATATTTTAACATAGAATATAAACGAAAAATTAAAACAAGTATCAAGGATTATGATGTGTTTTTGACTAAAAAAAATCATGATATTTCAGTATTATTTACACTAATATCAGATTGTTCGTCTGCATAATGAATAATAAATCAAAAAAAAAAAAAGATGAATATAAAAAAGATATAACTCGAATTTAAATGTCGCCACGTATCTATCAAATTCGAAGAAAAACAAAGTGGAAATGAAAAAAACACTGAATACCGAATGAAAATGTTGTACACGAGAAATGAAGGGGGAGGGTGGGTGTATGGTTATAGTAATCTTGGTAAGCTGCCTTATAAAGGTGTACACTATGTTAAAAAAAAAGGTAATACCGATTTCAGGGAGGCGGTTACGGTGTTAGGAAATAGTTATGTAAGGCATTCGCAACCGAGGAAAAAACAAACGGAAATCTGGAACGAGGTTTTTCTTTTCATCGATAAAAGGGAAAAAATTAAAGGTTTGATAACACAAAACGTACAAAGAGCAGGAAAAATCGCACAAAATAGAACCGGTAAACGTATATATAATATATTTGTATTTTTATTCGACGACTTTCTTCCGCCAAAATGAACGACATAAATTTAATTATATATTTTTTAATATATTACACATTTATATATAATTAAAAAATAAATAATAAAAAAAACAGTAACGATTCGACTTTTTGTCTATTTCGTTTTGGTAAATGAAAATTTATATGTAAATGATATTCTAGGATTTGAACCAGATACATATTAAACAAACAGCACTGTCTACATAGATATTACGAATAACATAAATCGATTGGAAAATCGCGACTACTAGCTTATCTAAAAAAAACTACTATAAAAATTGAGCAAAAAAAAAAACAATGAATAATGTTTGAAAATATAATTATTTAAAATACTTATCTATAAACGTACTATTCGTTGTGACGGATTATAACAATCAATTTTTTTAGTTAACACACTAAAAATATAATAATTAAAATTTTTTAATAATATTTCCAAAAAAAATACATAAAACAAAGAAATGGATTAAAAAAGTGAATATTATTCATTTGAAATATTGAAAAAAAATGTATTTTTTTTTGTGAAAAAATATAATATAATATTGTATTTACGAATTGATTTCAAGTTTCTAAATAATCTTATTAGATAACGAAAAATATAACAAGTATGATAATTTAAGAAACACTGAGATAATACGAAATAATCAGATTTATAAAAGCACCGAGTAAATTAGTAATTTCCTTTGAAAATACAAACATTTCCGGAATTCCACAAATTCACTAGCTGCAAAAATATTAACTATAGAACCATAATAAACAACATTCCATGATGAAAGAGAATCTTCAAAAGAAAAACACGATGAAAATTTTTGCGAATTAAGAAATATAATAAGAATAAAAAATCAAAAATTGAATAAATTTGATATATAATATTTTATATCTTTAATATTTTTATATTCGTATATATCATAGAGGAGACAAAACGAAACGTTAAATTAATTCTATTCGCAAAAAGACAAGATGAAACGAAGACACGAAAACAGATACTTACACAACCAGCCCGTAATATATGGGGATTTATTTATGACTAAATATGTAATTTATTTATAATGAAAAGACCTAGCATAAATATATCTACATATAACGTTTATGTGGCATTATGATATAATAAAAATGAAATATTATGACTGATATAATAATCCCTGCGGTGAGACCGCTGAGAATACATTCAATCATGACAGATCGAACATTCAAGAGGATTGTGAAAATACTCAAGTCACTCAAACTCAATTAGTCAAATCGAACCTTTCATCCCTTCTCTTACATCTTATACTCGATTTATTATTATCGTAAGGCAGGGGGAAAAAATCTATTTTTTTTTTTCGCCACGATTGCGAAAAACCGAAATTCGGGAAAAATATTATTGTAATAGAAACGAACAAATTTCTAAAAACATCTTTGTTCGTATAATATATATTTTAAATAGAATTATGCATATGTATATTAAACCGAACAATAATATAATATATAACGTATACATTTTATTATGCATTCAATATATAGAATATTGATTTTGTTTAAGATTATAATATAATAGACAGGTATACATCGCTTTATAGTGCATTAGCAATGTACGTGAATCAAATTATTTCTAAATTTAGTAATGAAAAATATTTTAGGTATTTTTTTATTTAAACATTTTACCTTGTTTGTCTGATTAGTGTTTAATATAATAAAAATATCACAATTTATCAGTAAGTTAAAAATATTTTTCGATTTTTATTTAAATAACTTTAAATTTATGAACTAAATATATTTTAAATTAAAATGAACAATTTTTAATATAACAATATTTAAGAATAAGTCAGTATAAAAAATTACATTAAATTGAATCGTAGTCAAAAACAATGTTTATTACAAAATAATAATTAAACACAGTTTTTAAGAGGTTTCACATCAAAAAAAGTGAACGAAAATAGAAATGTATTAAAATTGAATATAAACTCATTCGAAAGTCATTATTAATTATAAAAAAAATAATAATGAAATAAATTCACACCGAATATACCGATTCTTGAAAATTTCAAAGTCATAACGAAAAATTGAACAAATTTTACAATAAAACGATATACATGAATTCTAAATATGGATGACGACACAATACCTTTATTTTTTTTATCACGCAGAACAGTAGAACAATCGACAGAGAGTCAGATCAGAATGAGGCAGGTCCCCATTGACAGCGTGTCGGTCTCGCGCGTAATTATAGAAAGTGCACGAGTTCGCGTGGGCATATACACACACAAACACACACATATACACATGTGTATACGCACGCGCGAGTACTCTGTATGTGTGTTCGGCGAAGGGGGCGAAGCGCCCCGGGGGCGCTGCTCTGGGGTGAGGCGAAGACTGCGGGGGCGATCGGCGCGCCTGCGCCCCACGAACAGACGCTTCGATCGTCCCCACGCTCTGAAGGAAGGTCATGGCAGACACGTTCAATTTTCACCGTGCGCGCATTATACGGACGATTCATAAAAAAAAATACGAAAAAAAAAGCGCCACACTTAATCGGACCGCTTGCTTGCTTGCTTGCTGCCTTAAAAACGGGGAAAGCTTTTATTTTTCTTCGTCGTTTGAAAACTTTTTTTTTCAACTTTTTGACAGCGGAAAAAAGGGAAAATTTTTTTGGATATTGTAAATCGAACGAGTTAAAAAAATATCGTCAAATATAAATAAAAAAATATCCGATATATTATATAACGTCACAAAAAAAAAGCTTATATATAATATCCGAAAATTTATAACAGACTGTATAATTTTAAATAAGAATATTCCATATATCTATATAATAGAGAACAATTTGTGAATAAATATTTTTATTTTCAGCAAAATAAAGTTTTTTACTATTATTATCACGATATAAAAAAATACGCTTTAACAAGAATATTCCCAAAATATAATTTGAGCTATTAACTAATAAACTCAACAACACGTCAAAAATAATATTTTGATATAAAATTTATAAATTTTATAAAATATTTAAAAGACAATTCGCTTACGAACAAATATTTAATAATTTTAACTAAAATTTTGAAATCCTAATTTTTTTATTGCGACTATCATTTATTACAAGCAAATATAAAAAAGGATCTACGATTAGTAATTTGGTAACAATAAAGTATTAAAGAAAAGATACGTAAAACAAACACAATAAAATATTAAAATTTTTGTCAATTATTGCGAAAGTTTTTCATAAATTATTAATAAACATATATTTAATACATATAAAAAGTTATGCAACAGATTTTAAAGCTAAAAACTTTCTAACAAAAAAAAAAAAAAACGATTTCGAATATAGCGTATAAAAAGTTTTAACATCCCTTATATTGCTTCGAGATAAAATGTACTTTCAAACGTTAAATATAATAAAACATTTTTTTTCCACAAAATGAAAAATATCCGAAAAATTATAAGGAAATTTCATGAATAATAAAAATTTAATCTGACTGTTCCCTACTTAGAAATGATATTTCTCGTTACCAAAAAAAAAATCCTTATCAAACAAAGGAATAATTTTCATATTCAGTGTATAAAAAAGTTATTATTTAAAATGCCGTATAAATTTAAACTCAATTCTCCGTGCATTGAAGACTATCAAATAAATAATGAGAGCGCTTCAGAAAATTCCACATTTGATTGAATTTTTCGCAAAAGCTTTCCAACGTTTTCCACGAAAGTTATCAAGTTAAAAACAGATAAATATGATGTATACGTGTAAGAATCTAAATAATAATCGTTTTATTTTTTTAAATCATTCATACATAAATGTGAAATTATATAAATAAGTAAATTCTAACAATAATGTATTAAAAAATTATCGCAAAAAAAAACAACAGAAAATGAATTTTTTTTTAACCTGAAAAAATATTTTTAGGCATTAAGAATAATTATAACTAAATTAATGTAAATAAGTAGTAATAATTTGGAGCGAAAATTTTAGAAACAACTATTTAATAAAAATAGTGGTTGATTTAATTTCTGTCTACATTTTAAATAAATAGCTTTTAACTTAAAATTTGCATTGCATATAATCATATAAAATAATTACAAAATAATTGCAGTAATTTTTATGAAAGTGGAACTTATATGTATGTGTGTGTATACATATAGACAATTTATCAAAATACTTTACTATAAACACATCATATCTAAATCACATACATATATGAACATTTAAACCATATTTCGATAATGTTATATTAAACATCAAATATACAACAATTCGATTGAGCGTTTGTGTATAAATATGACAAAAAATGGAACAAATCTAAATTTTATCACAATTACAGAATTACATATTCCGGAATGATCTCATTTAATATTTTTAAGGCCTGATACAATGCGTAATAACACGCGTAAATCTGTTCACAAGCAATAAATAGTTAAATTGTATTAGATATTTTTTTCTAATTTTCTAAAATAATTCAGCCTCAATTTATTGCTTATATATAAGACTCTCTTGCAATTTTAACTAACAAATTTAATTCAATTATCACACGTATTTTAAAAATTAGTCTTTTTCTTTGAAAAACAGTTATAAATGTAGAATAATTATTTTTTAATTCTAAAAGAAAATAAATAGAATAAAATATAAATTTTAAAGTTATAAGATTCACAACATCAATGATTAATTCTTAAAATACTATTATTAGAATAAATTAACACATTCATTACTAAATAAATACAACTAATATAATTTACATCAATTTGATCATAATAAATTAATATCATAAAAATTATATAGATGTATATATATCTTGTATTATAAAGTAAGATGCCAGAAAATTTCTCGTTATTACGATTTACGATATAAAACTCTCAAAAGGGAGACTTGGCGAAAATTTCAATTAATTTTTACTCAATTACTTATTCGAACAAGCTAAAAAAACCGCGTCGTGAAAACAAAACTGAAAATACTATTAAATTCTACAATGTCGACAGTCAATAACCGTAAAATGGTAGTTTAATAATATTTCTCACAAAAATAATAGAACCCACCCCGTTTTCGTCATGGTAAACGTCGATTATTATTAATAAAGTTCATAATTCATAAAAGCTTTAAGAAATACGAAAAATATAATATTCGCTTTCAAAATATTTATGAATACTTGAATCACTAAAAGAACTTAATAAAAAAGTATGATATATATGTGTGTGTGTGTTTGCTTATACGCATATAAAATTACACTGTAAATAGAAGATTTACATATTAATTTCAGAGGAAACTTAAGTATTATATATAATTTATTTGTAAAGTAGATAAATAATTATATAACAACGATGTGTTTCCTTAAAATGAGGTATTAATATTATATTTAAAATATTCAGATATTTTTTTTTCAATATGATACATCAAACATTCATATATATAAATTAGTATCATTATTTTATAATTTAATTAGTATTTTTTTTTCAACGCAAACATTATTTATCAAAGCTTTTTAATTAGGATATTGCACGATGTTACAGCAACTTCACGAACTTGGGTCCTAATTAATTGAAATGTATAAAAATATTAAACAGACATATATATATATATATATATATATATATATATATATATATATATATATATAAATATATATATATATATATATATATATATATATATAAATATATATATATATATATAAATATATATATATATATATATATATATATATATATATATATATATATGGTATATGCGTGTGTGTGTATGGATTAATTTATAATAAAAATAATATAAACTATCCTTTTGAATATTTAAAGATTAGATAATTCGAGATTAAAAAATAAATCAATACATCTAAAATTCAAGCTCATTAAAAATTTAATATTATTTATTTATTTATAAAATTTGCTTCATAAGATTCAAAAATATAATTTTTCAGGATTTAATTTTTCCAGTTTTAAGAATTTGACTTATATATTTCTGCTGAAGACTAAATTGTCATGTTCAAGTTTTACTTACTATTTTTTATTGAAAGGTTTAATATAATTATATTTTCATACTGATTTTGTAATGTTGGTGCCTTTCGTAAATTTATAATATAAGCGATAATAAAAATAATAATATATAAATTAAATATATAAAAGTAACACATAGAACAATGTAATGAATTATCGTTTTCTTTGCAAACTATAATAATTAATGAAAAATAATTACAGTTTTTCTTTCTCACACAATTAAAAATAATAAAATAGATATTCTTAGATTAGAAAATTAAAAATGTCAAAATCGAAAATCAGTAGTCTGAAAAAACTAAATAAATTTATTCTCATAAAACAATACGATATCCCGTATTCATAATGAATCTAAATATATAATAAATATTTTATCTAATCTAAAATTTGTCTGATTTTCAACGATTATATTTATGAAAAAAAGAATGCAAACAGATAATACAGCTGAGTAAGCATTTATCACCTTATAATTTTTATTTATTATTAATTGAAAAAAAAATATATTGGAAATTAACAATTATTATAATAACACGTTTACATTACAGACGAATGGTTCAAAACGAAATAATCGAGTTAATGAAAAATAAAAAAAAAGACACGACATCACAACACGCAAATCGTTTAAAATTAGTATTATAATCAATAAATAATGATAATGGCGACCTGTAAATAAATAAAATGTTTCTTTTACAAAAAAAAATAAAATAATAATAATAATAATAATAAAATGAAATAGAATAAAAATTGCGAACGATCCTAGAAAATATTGCGGAAGGAATGAGTATGACCCTTTTACGTAATAAAAGTCAAAATGGGGAAACGACATGGCGCCAGACATTGCGGATCTTCTTTGAGAAGGGAAGACAGAATTTGGCGAATAAACACACATAAACACCGAACCGTTCCACTACTATCGTATATTCGATTTTCATTGTGGTGGAATTTTCTATCGTAAACTGCAAAATGGTCATATTTAAGAATAGCTGTAAAAATCTGTAAAATTGTAACCGAATATTGCAATATCGTCAAAATCGAATCGAAAATACCAATTTTATATTGAAATAAAATATATTTATATTACAAATTGATTTGAATTTTTAAACATTTGTACACAATATAATATAAATTTGTTAATATTTAAAAAAAATCATATTTACTAAATTAATAATAATTTTCATGCTCTAAAAACCGTTTTAACCGTATTACGTTATTCATCGAAAATTGTATACATTGATTTTTTTTTTATTTTTCGCACTTATGTTACAATTATATAAATTTATATATTATATATTTATAAGACTGACAGCGATATATTATTCAAGAGACCCTTTCTAATCTAAGAATCGACTAGTAAATAATTAATTAGTAAGCACGCATCATACGGAATGAACAAAAGAATACACGAGTCGAATAAATATTCACATTAAAGCATAGAACTTCCAAATGAATACATCGAAATATAACGAATACATATTAGTATCTTCATCATGCGGTTAAGTTATTCAATATTATATCACTTATAAATAAAAAAAACCTTTTATTATATTAATAATAATACTGTCAAACATCATAAAAGTAGTTTTTATTCAAAAAAAAAAAATAAAGAAAAAATTATAACTCGTACTCAATTTTTGGGGAAAAAAGAGTATATGAAATATATTTGAACATAAAATATTAATAATATAACAAAATACAAATAAAGCTTACTATTTTACTCGGTTTCAAGTTTACAGATACATTTTTAGAACACATTAGCTACGTAAACAACGGTGTCACTACAAATTCAATATTGTCTTAATAATAACTAAATATTAAGAAACCATCATAAAAATATTATTAAAAATAATACGATAAAAAAATAATATTAAACTTTTAAGATAAAAATGTCAAAATGTAATTATGTAGTTGCTTAAAACAATACGATTTATAAGTTTTTCTTTTGAAAAATAATTCGAAACAAAAACGAAGATTTTATTAAATGCATCTTGACTAATGAAAAAATATAAATGCTAAAAATGAATATGAAAACATAAAAAATCGAAAGATTGAACCTTTTAACTCTTCCAATTTAGCAGACAATCGTTCCCAAGGGTTCTATGAAATATAATATTTCAGGCACGCCAACTTAAATTATTTTATCGACATACCTTTTTTATTATTATATTTGTAAAAAAAAATCGAAAATATTTTTCTAAATCGCAGCATTCACGATATAAAAAATTTCACATTGAAAGCGGGGGCGATCAATGTGGGTGGAACTTCCTAAGTAAAAATCTATAAGATAGCATATTTTAATATAAAAATAATACAAAAAAATATATAATAAATTATATTCTAATAAAGTGCAAATAACAAAAAATTATCAAAAACAATTAAAATTTTACAAAATATAAAAGAAAGCTTAAATATTATCCAAAATGCAACAAAAGTCGTTTAGATATTAAGTTTATACATTTACCATATAATAAACGAAAAACCGCAACGGGATGGTGTTTGGATAAAATTTTGTATGATGGAATTATCCAAAAACAAAAACAAATACACGTATTTATCTAAGGGTTTATGTACGTTTTCAACTTGAAGCGATTCGACGACTTAGCGAAAGATTATGTTTGTTCAGCACAGTAATAATAAACAAACGTTCGAAATATTTCACGAGTTGATTAATCACAACTAGAAAATTTGTCTAATTTTATTATGAAGATTAATTATATAATAAATAATAAGATGTTAAAAAGTGACTCCATAAATTTAAAGAAGAAAAAATATACTACAAAAAACACCATAAATATTGCGTACTATTTTGATAGTAATATTGAATGCAGTAAATAAAATTAAGGCAAAAATGATTTGTTGGGAATAAAATATGTTAATAAAACAATGATATCAAAAGATAAAATGAGGTATTTATCATACAAACATAAATATTTCGTATTAGATTTTTTGTATAATGTATTCTATGACAAATGTTGATTCTTAATTAAGTTAATTTAGGTTAAAAACATATAAATACAAATTATATATAAATTTTAAGTCTAAATTTACGATGAAAATTAACAAATTATTGTCGATTCAAATTTTCCAAGAATTTTTAAAACCTACACATAGCTTTTTTTGTTATTTAATATAAACAAATATGAATTGTAAATTTTATACAAAATAAATATATAAGAAGACATCGAGAAACTCGAATTACAATATCGTTGTATCATAAATTATACTTGTTTATTTAAAATTATTGATCTATCAAAGAATAAAAAAATATATAAAAATCTTTTAGCAAATTCAAATCAAAAAAATAAAAACGCTAGTATGCAGTATATGATGATATTGAATCAGGAATATTCACATCCGGAGAATTATTTTATCTGCATAGTTCCCCACACATCATAGCAAAAATGCAATATATTTACCGAATTACAGTTTGGCAAGCGCTAGTGTACTCAGTCCGTTGCATTTGGACTGTGTTTCTCAAAACGGGGTGCCCTAAATACAAAATGAAATTAAAAGAAATAAAAACGATCCGCAACGACAAAAGTCAACGTCACACACGAAGAATTAATTTAAAAACTTGGCTACGAGTAAATCTAATAAAATAGTTAAAACTTAAAATTTACGGCTTAATTCAATTAACATAAATTTTGTACAGAATTAATCTATAAAAATGCAAATTTCCATTAAATGAAGAAAGTGAAACATAAAAATTTCATCGATAAATTCGTATCTATTTATTATATGTAAAAACAGATATAAGATTTTAGATATAATATATAATCATATTATTATAACATGCAAAATTTCCATTTATAATAGAATATGTGTGCATAAATAATCAGAGTTACGTGGGCTTTCAAAAAACAGATATGAACATATAAATTAAAAGCAAGTATTAAATTAAACATTGGTACTAAAAATAGATGACATATCACATTTTACTTACTTTATAATAAATATACGATGGCGATGTTAAATTCTAAGTTCTATTCAAGCCCTATTCACTGAAGAATCTCTTTTCATTCAAGTAACTTCAAAGACGTTAAGAATATCCGTAGAAGAAATATGAGCGAGTATGAAATTTACTAAAATAAATAAAGTTGCAATAAAGTTGATTTTCATTCAAAATAATCTCTTCAAAAAATAAATGTGACAAAAACACATTTTCCTTTTATATAACGGTAAATATATTACATATGTTCTAAAAATATTTCTTTAAAAAAAAGATAAATTTTAACTTTTGAATTTTAAAATATAACTAAAAATTCATATTAAATTCTTCAGTTCTTAATTGGGAAAACTGCAGATGAAAATAGATCGATAGTAAGCGAGAGAAAAACAGGAATGTAAGATTGATTTTTTTATATAAGGCATATAAGAACACGAGCCAAATGAATTAACTTGTGTTTTTAGTTACGTAACATTTTAAATTCTCTTTGGAAATAAATAATAATAAATACAAAAATTACATTTCAATATATTTTCATACAAAAATATTTTAAAACATCTTTTTTTTACAAAATTGCATTAACTAATCTATTTCTAACAAATTAAAACAATGCTGATAAACACATGTGACACAATTTCAATTTTTAGAAAACTGAAAAAAAAATTAAAACAATAATAAACCATATTTAATATAAATTAAAAACTAAATTGTCATGAATAAAGAAATTCCACAAACAATGTTCTACATCAGGTATGTCAAACACGAGGCTTGCGGGCCGCATGCGACCCTCCGACATGCGCTGTTTCCGATAACATATATAAAATTAATATTTAAAAGCATTTTTTTATTTGTATGTAGTTCCGTTTAATAAAGTTGTAGTGTACAGTTTAAATAAATTAAAGGTGATATTTTGATTATAAAGCTTGTAACGCTTTTAATTGAAACTTGCGGCCCGCGACATGAATTAAAATGAAAACTGCGGCCCACGGCAACCAAAAAGATAAATCAGGATAACGATCAGTACGGAAAAGATGGATTCTCACCTAGAAATAGGTCGAGGACGTATAATTGCAGACGATAAAGGTCATGACCTATTTATTACCCTAACTTTTCTATTGTGTGACCCACATTCCTTAAGAGTACACGATCGTTGCGTGCTTAAAAATGTCGAAAGTACAGAAAAATCATATCGATCAAAAATAATTAAATATAATCTTGAAATTTCACTAATGGTGCATTAGCTATTTAAGAGAAACGTACGTTATTTAATTTCATCATATATTATTATATAATGGTAAATTTAAAACGACTGAAGTCAAACTGGTCGCTACTAATTATATTATTGGTAATCGAATGAGATCAGCGATAAAATTCAATACAATTTATACAAAATATAAAAGCTAGTCAAATAATTTACAACTGTGTTAAAATATCAATGCTTTTTGTTGACGTTAAAGAAAATTTTCATCATGTTTAAAAGTTTTTAAAAATATTCATTTAAAATGTGTTAACAATATAAATAATTATTCGTGAACTACAATAGACTAATTCTATCGTAATATATTCTATATATCGTGTATATAATAAATATTACTTTAAAAATAAATTATAAATAATATTAATTAATATTAATAATTATCAATAGTATAATTTTTTAATGTACATATCATAATTTAATTATATATAATAATTTTTTTCTTCTGGTAAAAAATATAAGAAAACAAGTATCACAAAAATCAAAAAAAAAAATATTTACGTGACACTGAAAACTTTGAACAGAAATAATAAGGAAAATATACGTTTTCAAGTCTATTACATTTTTAATCAAAAGTTTTTAAAATAAAAAAATGATAATACTGCTGTCGTGAATAATCTCAAAATAAAAACGTAACTTCAGTTTTTAATAAAAACACTATGTTATCATTATAATCATAAAAACATGTATTTACTTTTAATAATAATATAGGAATTATTTTTTAAATATTTATTATCATTGTTCTAATTTAGATTTTAATTTAACTTTTCTTATGAATTATATTTTATAATAATTTATATTTCTTCTCTAAATATAAGAAATAATACAACTCATAGAAAATAAAAAAAAATAATGTTGAAAAAAAATAACTAAAATAAATAAAGATATTTTAAAATACAAGAATCAAATAATATGCCATTAGACATATAATACATAAATTTTAATCAAACTATCTATAAAATGATCAAAAATACTATAATTAAAATTTAGCGGTCAATTAAAGTACATTTTTAAACCGTTTCAATCATTTATATTTCAACTTTATTATGAATTAAAAACTTTGAGAAAATTAATCGTACAATATTAAAATAATCAAAAAATTAAAATAAATCGAAATTTTAAGTAAGCTGTGTATTTAGGTATAAATTTTTTAAATTAAAACAAACTTTATTATTTATTTACATTAGTATAGATTATCTATTTATATTAAGAGATCTTAATAAATTGTAAGAATTTAAAGTATTCAGTATTATTATTATAATTCTTTTATTTTATCATATTACTCGTATTATTAAAAAAAAATATTTATTGGTATTGGACAAGAATTGCTACTTGTTGGCACTAACGTTAAATTTGAAATTAACGTTAAAAATGACAGTAAATTAAAATGATTTATTATTACACAATTACAATAAAAATATATTTTTCTAGAATTCACAACATCTATATTGCCAAGGTAGGAGAGTAATTTGCCGTTATATCCATAACGACTTTTTACTGGTAATCCCAAAGCAATGGGGAGGGGAAGGTGCAAAAAACATTAAAAATAAGATAAATCTGACAAAAAAAAGCAATAAACGAACAGAAATGGCAATCTCGTCTCACAAACGGGTTTGTTTGAAACATGCCTATCGATAATGAACGCGGTTTATTGGCCTTGTACCGTTTCACAGCAAAGATTCACTTACAAATGTCGATAATTATCGTCGCATTATTATAACAAAAGCGATTTAATGATAAACAATTAATATCCGATGAATTAATTAATATTCGAGAATGAGAACCGCTAGTATAATATCTAAAATTGCGGATGAAAAACGGAACAATTCAATGTATTACTATGGGAATGCTTATTTACAATGTCATAAATTACCACGTGTGTTATACATGTGTTCCATTTACTGGTTTTGTATACAGTGTACATCACAAATGCATTTAAAGATATGCATATAAATATATAATGATCCTTATTAGTTTTATTTAGTATAAATCCTAACATGTGTCAAGTATACGTAAAAATAACATACTGGAAAACTCACCAGATGATATTTTTTCATATAATGAAATGTACGGATATTATATCAAAAAATGAAAGATTTCCCAAAGTCGATACGGCAAAGTGCACTATAATATTACTAAACCCATTCTTTCCTTAAAGAAATATTGGAATTTCATCATCCCCAAATGCAAGATTGACGAGATAACAAGTTTCTTGCAATTGACAGCTTTAATAACTATTTGATCTATAACTAGAACAAAGGATATTAACAAATAAGCTATTAAGGGAAGCATTAATCGAAAATAAATAGAAATGTAAGACAAAGATGGTTTCGAAACCAACACTATTCATCGTCAACCAATATGCTAACTACAGAAACTTGTATAATATAATTATATAGGTTTATAGAATTATTTTTACTAAAAAAATAATTTACACTATTATGTAGAACAAATAAAAAATCATTTGCTAGTATTGATCAAACATTAGAAATATTTAAGAAAAAGATATATTTGAAAAAATATATATCTATAAAGTTATATGGAGGAAAAAATGTCATTTAATAAATGTGAATCCAAATACAACTTGGCAGCACGCGATAAGAAACAAGTAAAACCATTTCAGTAAGAAGTTTTCATATAAATTACTGCGACCCGTTCTGATACTGAAATTTGTTTATGCCTGTAAACTCGTTAACAATTTGAACTACTTAGCGGTTTCCGAAGTATAAAATTAAGCAACATTTAGTAGAAAAAAGTTAAGAATTTCTGCGAAACATTTGTTCGCTTCATTCTGCAACTTGAGCTATAATAAATTTTATATTCAAAGGAAATTCCAATAAAAAAAATTAAAAAATAAGAAAATATACATAACCTCTTAAAATAATCGAACTACAGCTCACACGCGCGCACACACACACGTGTTTATGTGCAAATTATATGAAGGTTATTATTGTATAACAAAATTAATGCTGAAACATTTTCATTGTAAATTACGTATGAAAACCAGATGTGTACATATTTATCAATCTACGCTTACAAAAAGAAATAATATGATTGTTAAAAGTTTTAGCATTTACATCAAAAATAAATCAAACAATATTGATATAAACAAAAAACTTTTGATGATAAAAATATAAAATGAAATTTAGATTTAAATAAAAAAAATAAGATCATTTAAATCTTAAAAAATATAATTTAATTTTAAAAATATGATCTATCTTAAAAATATGATTTAATAAATTTACATTAAAAAATAAAAAAATATATATTTATATAATTACATGTAAATAATATAATTACATATATCTGGATTATTTTATTTACACCATTTGAAAAATATAATTCGATTACATTATTTTCAAATTAATGAAAGAAAAAAATACTAAATCATATACTCACATATTAAAAAAAGAAACATATTGAATTAAATTGATATATTGATGAAATTATGTAAAACGTTAATATAACATTATATATTATCAGTGTAATTATTTTCTGTTGTTGTGAAAACTAAAATAAATTAGATATTCTATATTCAACTATTAAAAGATTTCATTGAAAAAAATCGATCTAAAACTTTTGATGTAATTAAATTCTATAATGTACAATTAATTAATATAGAGCATGATAACGATAAGATATTATATTATAAAGTGAAATATGAAACTGACATTAGAATCAAAATATAGAAAATAATGCAAATGAAGGATGTGGATAAGAGAATTATGTAGCACATAAAAATATCAGAAGCACTCGCCAATTTCTGTATTCAAATATGTTATTGCATATTAAAATAGTTTTAGCAAAATGCGTGGGAAGCCATAGGAGAGATGGATACATTTTATGAATGAAAAATGATACTTGCACAATAATATATCATATTTTTACTATAAAAATGACAGTTAACGAATTATTAGGTGAACGTCAAATACATCTGGATAACCATCGATTCCGTTACAGATCGAAAGTTAGTTACGTGTCCTGATTGTACAAGAAAGTAAAAAAAAAACGAAAAACACTAAACAAACGATGCGATAGTAGTTATAATGTATAGAAAGAGCTTCATTATGGATTTAAACAAAAAGTGAAACGTCAGACTTACCAAAAAAAACAGACGAAACGTCGACAAACAACAAATACAACCAATACCGGCCGACTATGGTCGACAACTGACATTTTCCGACTCCATTTATTCCAATATGTTTTAATATTGGTTCTGACATGCGCGATTTTCA
Source organism: Leptonema lineaticorne (assembly GCA_024500535.1). Taxonomy (NCBI): domain Eukaryota; kingdom Metazoa; phylum Arthropoda; class Insecta; order Trichoptera; family Hydropsychidae; genus Leptonema; species Leptonema lineaticorne. The sequence goes on from JANIJI010000021.1 coordinate 10,421,500, forward strand.
GCCAACTACGCATTATCAATAAAATGGTCGACATTTTATTCCTCCATACGATATTACCGTGAGTTATTATCAAATAAGAAAAATAATCGATTTATATTTTAACTCTATTTCCTTATAATAAAATATTTGTTTATTTTCATATTTTAAATTAATATCAAAATTTGTTTGCTAATATATTGGTTCATATACATATTCAATTTTTAAATAAAATACTTATAATTTATTTATTAAGTGAAAAAAAAATTACATTAAATATTTTAAATTATATATTAATAAAAATTGAAATAAATATTTACATATAAATAATATTGATTAAAAATATTTTTTCTTTAATAGTAAATAATGTTGCAAAAAATAATTGTTTTTTTTTTATCTTTTGCAAAAAAACTTTTAATACATTCGATTTTTAATCACTATTCATTAGAATTTTATGATAATTTAACATTTAAACTCATTTTATTTTTGAAATGTATTTTTTTACTAAATAAGTTGATTTATTTTTTAAAATCAATACATTTTTATGGATTATTTTTTAATTCATAGTATATTTATTTAAAAAGTATTACAATATTTAAAAAAAATATTTTATTGATAAAGAGAAGATTTTTTTCATTCCTTTTAAAAATGTTAACGTCATTTTTCATTTCGCAAAACGAAGATGTCACGCGCCAAATTTAAAATATTATTTTATCAATTATTTAAAATTTTATTATTTATTTTACCGGCAAAATAAAATCTAAATATATTAAAAATTAAATGTATTAAAATTATTTATTTATATGTATGCAATTTTTTATTCATTGTTTTTTTTTAGTTCATAAATTGCGATGCGAAATCGTTCGTCGCCGGCGCAAACCGAGATCGATCGACCGAACACGCACACATACGTGCGACGCGTTTCGTCCGTATAAACGAACACTCGCGTACGACGAACGACCCCGCGATCGATACGCGCCAGCGTTGCCGGAGCGTCGGATACGCTCTTTTAAAATTAAAAAGGATTCGTTTGAAATCGGCGATTCGTAATCTTTTCATATATCGCACGTCGGTATGATTCGTTTTAATTAAGAAAGAACATTATTTGTAAGAAATTACGTTCTCGAATAAAGTTAATACGATATCGTACCCGACGGACGTTCCGTATTTAAAATTTTAAAACGTCTCAAAATATTGTTTTTATAAAAATACTATATTATCGTAGCGTATTGCGAAAATGTGAACATAATTTTGAGATATTTAAATAAGAGAAAATATTCTCCTTTATATTTAAAAAAGTTTCCAATTGAAACTGCTACTAAAATCCGATATTAAACGTGGCAAAGAATGATTTAATAAATTAAAATTCAATTTGACGCTTTTTATATAGTCGTTCAAGAAAAGGTTGTAACTTCTGAATTAACGAGTTCAGTATCGTCAGATTTTGGCCGCGTTCGCGGCCAGCGCGGCAAGTCGGATATGTGCGATTTGGTCCTAGAGCGATACTCGGGCGTCCATAGTCGCGGACGTCGGTCGCCCGTCTCTTCTGTCAGTGTCAGTGTCAGCGGTTAGTTCGCGTCGGAGTTGCGGTCGCGGCGGTCGTCGTTCTTCGCTGTTCGGCGAGGGCGACTTCGCCCCCCGAAGTCCACCGATGGACTGTCATCAGGTGCTGAGCGGCGCCTGCAACGCCGGGGACACCTGCTTCGCCGTCGGCTCCGTCGAAGGAGTGCCCTTCACCGTGAGCATACGTCTCTTTTTCTCTTCTCCTTTTCATTTTTCCTTCGTTTTCGCCCTCGTCGTTCGTCCCCGCTTTTCAAACTCGTCGTTCTCGATTCTCGTTCGCGCCGAGAACTCTTCGTCGCGCGACGCTTCGCCGTCACGCGAGGACCGTTTCGACGTCCAGATTTTACTTTTTCGCGCAAACCTTTTTTTATTTAAAACACGAAAAAACCGAATCTTTATCGAAAACGTATCATTATAGAGTCGACGACCGACTGTCAAATTGTGGCGACAATACGAGCCGCGAATTATCCGCGCTACGTTTACGTTTTTTTTTTTTGTCGAGTTGCGACTTTCGATTGCGCACAGCGATCCTTTATACGCTATAGACTCTGAAACGTCGTTATCCCATCGGGTTCGTTTTAAATCGACAAATTGTCGTAATTATTTCGCCGAAATTTTGATCGTTTCGTTCGCGCCGTCGCTATCTTTAATATTGTTGCGAAAATAAATAACGAAGAACGCGAACGTCGAAACCGAACCGACGACGATGTAACGTTCTTAAAAAATCGATACGGCGAAATGTCAAATATTCGCGATAAACGTTCGTCGTCAATTAACGCTAATGCGACGGCTAAATATCTTAAAAGAAACTAGATAATCGTAATCCTCGAAGTGTGTTACCTTCGATTCTCTTAACTTTTCGATCGGAAAATTCGAGCTTTTTTTATTTGACGATAAAAATCGCGACGCACGGTTAAAACCGTAGATCGTTTATAACCAGTTTACGGATATCTTGTCATAATATTTATCTAAATTCTATATAATTTTAAACGCCGATCGTATATACGATTATATAAACCGTATATTATTAATCGTAAATACGTTTTTACATTCGTAAAGATGAAATACTTCAGTCTTATGACTGATTCTTTTTTTAATATTGTCGTTTGTACCCAAAACTTTTAAAGATAACGCAAAATTATTCATTATTTTTATCAAACAAAAAATACTCATAATATGTTGGATCGCTCCGTTATCGATATATTAATTATTTATTGACAAAAACCTCGTTTGTCTTCTGTTGAATTAATTTTTAAAATTTTACGATAATTTTTTAGATATTTACTTCGTTTAATTCTATTATTTCTAAATAACGTCATTGTATTTTTGTCAAGAAGTTCACAAATATTTAATATATATTCGTATACGAATAGGTTGCACCTTTGAGACGTTAACATAATAATCCGCAATCGTCGGAAAAGATTATCAGACTGGACGACCTGAATAAGAGTCATCGTCAATCTTCCCCCTCTTATGACTTCTTAACTCATTTCGTTTATGTTGTTAAACAGCAATAACTCAATTGATCAGTGATAACCAAGATATTATGATTTATTATAACCGTATCAATAATTCAGCAGACGGTCGTACAATTTCAATTTTGCAATTGTACATTATTTAAATTAATACGAGTACATCTATGGAATAATTTTTATTATAATCTCAGTTTGGATTATTTCACCGTTTGCCATATGTAATGTTAAGATTTTTTTAGTTTTATTTTTGTTACCGGTATTCATTAAATTTAACGATTTTTTTAAATTTACAGCACATTTTTATTAAAAAATTATCTTTAACTAGGTTTCAAAAAAATAATCTCAGTCTATTTAGAAATTACTATTGTCATTATTTTATCTATCGATATTTTTCGATATTGGTTTTTAAGATATATCTACCCCAAAATGATATTTTGAATACGTAAATAATATGGTTGTCCAAAAATTTATTTAATGTATTGATTCATAATTAAAATTATAACAAAATATGTATTTTAAACATTTGCGCATCGATATTCTTAAGATTAATTCTTTTCACTTTAATGTATTTTATTGTGAAATGGTAAATGAAATGTTTTTTTTTTTAATTTTCATTTTGTATTAACAATGTAATATTTCAATAGATCATTATGAATAACAAATAAGTGATCTGTCGTTAAGTGTATATATATATATATATATATATATATATATATATATATATATATATATATATATATATATATATAAATATATATGTGTGAGTGTTTCAATAGTAAATCAAATAAAGTTCACTTTATTAAATATTTTTTTATTATCATTGTTTTTCTTAAATTTCTTAACATAAAATGAAAACGTCAACTTAACATGTTTGTAATAAATTATAATAAACTCAATGCTTTTGCATCGTTGTATTGGCTCCAATAATTAATTATTAATAGATGGATATATATATATATATATATATATATATATATATATATATATATATATATATATATATATATATATATATATATATATATGTGTGTGTGTGTGTGTGTGTGTGTGTGTGTGTGTGTGTGTAAAGAAGGATTTGGTTATAAATATTTATTCCAACGTAACTTGACAGTATATATTAATTTATTAAAATAAAATAGATTTGTCAATTTTAGAAATATTATTTACAAATTAAAAAAATCTATATAAAGGTAATGGGTGATTTTATAAAAATTAAATTATCATTAGAACTTCATTAGGTACAACTAACTTCAAGAGAAGATGCAATTCATTTATTAACGTGTAATAATCAAAAAAAAAGATTTTTGGACTATCTTTTGTATGTTTTTTTAGGTCAGCAGATCTGTTTCAATTAAAATCAATTTATTGTCATGATGATGATTTTCTGCCTTAAAAATCGTTTCGTTATTTTCGTTCTCGATTTTTTTCAGACTTGTTAAAATGTCTAATGATCACGCTATGAACGATGTGTGCTAAAAACATTGATTGTTGTCGATTAAATTAAAATATTCCTTCAACCAATTTTCGATTTTTACCTTCATAATATTTATGGACTATATATACTATTTTCTTATATATAGTATATAATTATTTTTATATATAGAAAACTTACAATATGTGTAAACGTGTTACATAATAAAATATGGAATTAAAAATTAAACTGTAGGCAATCATTTGAAAAAAAAACTGGTTATGTTAAGTTGTTTTGATACCAAAATTAGATATTATTAACACTTCAATGTGTATATTAATTTGGAATGAATTTCGTATTGAATAACTGATAAAAATGTTGTATTAACTTTACCACTGGAAAACATGAATAGATAATTGACAAAATAAGGGCAATAAAATAAGTATACTGTAATTTAATCATATTAGTAAAATATGAGTTGTATTTTATATATATATTTTTTTTGCCTTTAGAATAATTTATTATAATTAAAATTAATTTGTTAAGTCGAAAATATAATAACATTTTTCAACAAAAGATATAAGATTGTCAAATTTAGAATTAAAAATATTTTTTGACTTCTCATGAAACATGTGCTTTATATTGTTTGTATTACCAGAGCTTCATATTTTATTCAAAGTGGTACACGAATTAAATAAAAAAAAAATACACAAAATTTAAAAATATAAGAAGGCACATTAGATAACATCAGATAGTGAATTTGATAAATGATTTCTGTCACTTTCGTAGAATAACAGGCACCATTTATAAACAGTTTGTTTTCAGACTGATGGAAGACCATTGAAACTGCGATGTAAGATAATTATTTTATTGTGTACTTATTTTATTTATTATGTTGATAATTTTGCTACATACTTTTCCAACCACTTGATTCATACTCTATGAGCAATATTTTAGTATTTTATGATTCTTGATTAGCGTTTTTTTTATGATAAAATCGGTTTGATAAGAAAACTATTGCATAAAGTATAATGAAAGAAGAACTGTATTATTATTTATATATTAATTATTATATTGGCTAATTAATTTTATTCATAATTTTTCAAAATTTATGTTTATGAGATAACGAAAAAATCTATATTACTTAAGAACAATATAAAAACGTTATTATTTTTGATAATTTTTTGTTCAAGATATAATATATATCATATTTATGTATGCAATTTTCTTTTTTTTTCTTTTCATTTTGAACTAATAAAAGAATATTTACCATACTATATATGCATAAAATGGATTTTTCTGCTCTAAAAATTATATTTAAATTAATGTATAATAATAAATTGCACATTTATAGAGAAAATATTTTTTTTATATTATTGTCCCAATTATATCTGTGATATTTTCAATTCTTACCCAATTATATTTTTAATTTGATAACAAATATTACCTATTTTGCTTCGTATTATCAATATATATTTGTTATAAGGAAAAAAACATTGTAAACGTATTTCAACAAATTTCAACATCAACCTATTATATGCATGTTCAAATTTTGGTTAAATATAGAAAATTTTCCTATGCTATTCGTTTTGTAGCATTTCAGTCAGAAATATTATATAACAAATATTCATTGTATTGAAAGACACATAAGTACGTAAGACTTTTGTCATTTATAAGGTAAGTAATTTATGCATAACAAAGAGTGATGAGACCCTGAAGTGTCCGCCTGAACACGTTTCGCTATTAACCATTCTATTAATTTGTTGTCAAATTCCGAATTATTCTCGTTTCATTTTTCACTTATTTAACTTCTATTTTTTCTTCTATTCTTCTCAGTCGCTCTTTTCCACCATGTTGGAATATTTTTCTATTTTGTATAATTTTACTACAATATGATCAGATAAATTTAGGTAAAATGCAAATATATTTATTTCTTTTTTATTCTTAATATATCATTAATTATACTAAATCATAGATTCAGTATAATTTTCTGATTATGTCATACAAAAATTACCCCTTTCTTTTTCTTAATATTGTAAATATTTTATACTAGTTATTTAAAAAAAAAATATGATTTACTTTTATATAGATAATAAATCTTGTTATTTTTTTTAGGCATATGCAGCAGGCTGTAATATAGTAATCCTTGCTTCAAATTTTGAACGAGTGCAGATTATACCTGGTGCTATACATAATTATGTAAGGATCACTTCTTTAGATTGTAGCACCGATACAGGAAAGATTGCAGCAGCTTATGACAGTGAAGTTTGCATATTTGAGCCAACTCCTCTTATACATACCAGTTGCACACATGTAAATTTATTATTATTTTATCAATAATAATTATAAGATCCAAAAATGTTATATTAGCCAAAAAATTGTTATGACTACTATATGTACATGTTTTTAATATAAATTTCAGGGTTTAGAATATCGATGGGTACAAACGGGACGCTTGAGTGCAGCCGGTCCGTTGACTGCCATATCATGGAATTTAGAAGGAACACGTCTCCTGACTGGCGGTTCTCTATTACAACTTTGGCATCAAGTTAGTGCACAAGAAGAAGAACCTCCAGGTATTTATAAATATAAAATTAAATGTCATAATTGAAAAGTATGTTTATTAAACTTTTTTTTCACAATTTTCAGCAAGCAGTGGCGTTACTTTTGAGATTGGAGGTAGTGATAAAGAAGGGAAACATCACGATGAAGAGGAACCGGTAAATACATATACTTAATAAATTTATTTTTTATTGTCGATCCTAAATAATTACTTTTAATAATTACAGAGTTGGATTTGTGTTTGGAAATGTCACACTGCAACTCCTACGTATCACCTCGCTTTCTCTCCTGATGGCACTTTATTTGCGACATCAGGAAAAAACGATCGTCTTGTAAAAATATGGTATCAAAACAAAGGTAATGTTTTAAATATCTAAATTGAGTCTACTTTTAAATAATACCAATAATATGTATGGTATTATTATTTATTTCAGTTCGTTTTTCCTCAAAACCTAATGAACACACATCTAGTCCAACAGATCTTAACTATGGCTTTATATATATTGCTCATCCACGAGCACTCACCCACTTGGCTTGGAGAAAAACAAGCAAATATATGCCAAAGTAATATCCAAATTACAATTTTATTAATATTATTTGTAATTTTTTTTAAAATATATTTATCTCATTTTATAATATTTTTAGGGGTAGTGTTGCAAACATGTTAGTGACTTCTTGTTTAGATAACATATGTCGAGTGTGGGCAGAAACGTTACCTCCAGAGGAAGGTTGGGGACCTGGTGGCGGTAGATTACAAAGCCAGTCAGGTCGTCATCGAGCACATAGACATAAACATCGTTTTATGCAGAGACTTAAACATATGAAGTATTTTTTTTAAATTTCTGTAATATATATAATCTTAATATATTAATAAATTTAATTGTGTAAATATTTTTCAGAACTTGTTTTCATATTCGTCGAACAGCACAATCTTCAAAACATCTAGGTCCTCCAATACCAACATTACCTTCAACATATAGTGTTCATGATTTTCATAACAATTATCATTCTAATTCACCATCAGCAGGTTGTTTTATTTAATTTGTTTTTTTAATTAAATATATTTCAATAATTTCATTCTTATCTAATAATTACAGGCCTGCATTTCCACCTGGCTGCTTCTATTAATGCTGAAACCGATATTCCTCTTGTACCTTCAATGCGAGCAACTGGTGCTAGTAGCAATATAACTAGGCCTCATTTTATTTTACATTGGTTACATAACAAAGAAATGCATTTTACTCTTCAAGCTGAAACTTTGCTTCATGATCTCACTAAGAAGGTATAGTTACAAATAATATTTTTGTGTTATTTATACATTAATAAAATTATTAATTTTATTTTTAAAATATTTATAGATTTTAGACAAAGAAGAGGCAGATGATAGACTAGCAGATGGACAAAACCCCAATATTCACCATTTAGAAGATGAAATGAGTAAGTTGAAATAATTCAATATTATAATAAAATCATTGCAGTTACTTCATCTTAACATCATTATCATAATACCAAAGTTTTTATATCATTTTTTTCATAAAAGAATTATTAATTATTTTCCAAGTTTTTGAGATTTTTCCATTCGTTCATATTAAAACTAGCTTCAGCGTTAATACTTGGAGTTTTGATTTTATATTTCAGAAAAAAAACCAGCAAAACTTAACAAATCTTGTTCGCAAGATGAAAGCAACAGTGATGAACAACCAAATACAGGTCTCATTAAATAGTCTGATGAAATAATGCATTTGTGTATCGATTTGTTTGCGTAGATGTTTTCTAATATCTACAGAGTCTTTGTTGTTTATTTATATCATTTTCGTCAAGAATTTGCATGATATATTTATGAAGATGGATATGTCGATTATTAGCATGTAATATTTTTGACGATAATGGTAAAATTTATAACGAAGACAATATATGCAGATATTGAAAATACCTATACCGGTTTGCCTTGAATATTTCGTTTAATTTGTTTTCTTATTTTTGTATTATTTATACGCACAAAAATTTTCATGTTATTATTAGTGATAAAATGCATGTTAAAAGCATTGCACATATTAGATATAGGCTTCTTCACCAAATAGTGTATATAATATATGAAAAAGTTTAGGTAGATATTTCAAGATTCAACAGAAAATACTCTTTAACTTACTTATAATTAAAACCACATTAAATAATATAAGAGAAAACAAACATTGACTAACACTGATAACAATTTCTAATATATAACTTACATGTATTTTTCATCAGTCACACCTTCAATAACAAATGATTTGAATTTATATTAGGGCGCGATGTTACTAAAATATAATTACAAATATAGGTATTTACATTCTAGAAGACAATTTCGAACATTAACAGTATACATTTGAAAGCTTCATCACATATTCGTTTCTTGCATCAGAAATTGTACATTATCATAATTACATTTTCATTAATAAGAGTAAAAGTATTAAAATAATTTAATAATAAAATTATATGATATGAAAACAAATAAATCAAGGTTGAAATTGAATTTCACGTATAGCTCTTCACTTTATAAATTTATGGTTTGTCTTTAACTATACATAAATAATATTTTGATTTAAGTTTCACTCTATAATTTTTGTATATTAAAAATTGCATATTTTGAAGATTTCACTATCATTTCGTATTGTGAATATAGTTATTTTGAACAGCATATTACTACTTAGGAGACTAATTTACTGTAACTAATTTTTATATAATATTATTTGTTAAAAAAAAAGTAATTTTTGACGTGCAAATTTTATGTTTTTGTATAACAGCATTTGTATTGATTTTATATTGCTTTCTTTTACAGGCAGTGCAAACCATAGTTTATCCAATACAACATCGTTAAATTCAATGACAGCGGATTTCACATGTACAAATTTGCCAGACTCACTAGATACGAAAATTGAAACTTTGCTTCGCGATTGGCACCACAGTCCGGATTTACTATTCTCAATCCATCCAATTGATGGAAGTTTTTTGATTTGGTTTGTAATAAATTACTATAATCATATTTATTACTACATTAATATTTCCGATGATGTTAATTTTTAAAATATACCTTCGTAGGTTAGTGGAATGGTTAGATGAATATTATCCTGGTTCATTTCGCCAAGCCCAAGTTTCGTTTAGTACTCGAATTCCTAGCGCTTTTCCTTTGGGCGATGCAACGACAATGTCGACTTCAGCTGCTTTATATCACACTGCTGGATTATTACTTCATGTTCGACAACGAGCTGCTAAACCTACTACTGACGGACATGGGCCACATGGTTATATATTTTTATTAATATATGAATATGTTAATAATATTTAAGTTATAATTTATTTTCAATCTTATTAATAGATGGTAATACCAATGAAATATTAACTCCTCTTGCCAGTGTTCAAGAAGAAAAAGAAGAAGTGGAATGGCCACAAACTGGCGAAAATGGAAATGCACCTTCTGAAAATAAAGGTTTTTTTTTATCATTTGTATTTTGCATTGTAAGATAGTATTTAAATATTATTTATTTTTCAATAGAAGAAAACACTGCAAATAATGATAATAAAGATGATAAAGATAAAGGTGAAGGAGAAACTAATGATACTAAAGATGGAGATGTTTTAAGTGCACCTCCTTGTCCTGTTATATCTATGGTTACTAATCATGCCAATGGAACATTAAATTTATGGCAGTTAACGTTTGCTGATAAATCTAAATTTTCACAAGTAATATATTAAAAAGTTAAAATTAAATGTTATATTAAATTTTGGATCAAAAATTTTATTACAAATATAAATTACAGGTATTATCTATTGGTCATGCTTCCAGAGCTTCAGGACATAGATTTAGAGTTAATGATATTACATGTCATCCAGTTTTGCCTTTATTATTGACAACAAGTCATCATAATACAACTGGTTAATTTTATTATTTTTTGTAATATTTATATATTAAAAATTCTTTTCTTAAATATATTTTTATTTTTTTATAGAAACAAACTCTACGGGAAGATCAACTCCATCGCCCGGTACGTTAAAGCGGGATTCTAATTTACATCCAAATCAACCAAATTCACCAATACATAATTCACACGCTGATGGTGGTGGTTTCTGTTCTGAACTAATCCTTTGGCGAGTTGATGCAGTTGGACCTTTATCAAAATCAGGTGGTGTTGGTGAATTAGCTCGTATTAATTCTCCACATCCATCTGCGTTTAGTAATGTTGCTTGGATTCCAACGCTTTTGCCCAGGTAAATTTTATGCAATTTAAATATATAATAATTGTAATATAATTTTAATTTATGTTCATATGATTATATAGCACAACTTTGGGTAATTTATCCAATTCACCATCTGCTTGTTTTGTCGCGAGTGATGGTGAAAGCTTACGAGTATATCAAGCTGTTATAGATGCTAGAACTTTATTAGCTGAAGTTGCCAGTTCTGAAAGACGTCATCGTAGCATGGTGGTTAGTTTGTTTAAAATATGCATCTTTTTACTAAATATATATGTTCAATACAATTTTATTTATATATTTCAGGATTCAATGCTTTCAATATCCACTGAGTCTTCTGCGGAAATTGTCCATGCGACACCTTTACATGACCGAGTTAAAATTGTTTCACAACAATCCACTGCAAGACCTGGATGTGTGATCCAATTAGATGCTATAGCAGATGCTACACATGATTGGCACAATACCCAATTTTTACATGTTTTCCAAGAACAATTAATTACAGGTAATCTTTACATTTTAATATTTTTTTTAGTTTAATAACTATAATACATTATTTTGTTAAATTACAGGAGAAAGATTAAATATTCAGAATTCCAAATTATCTAACAATCAACGTGCTCCAAGTTTAATGGAATCTGAATTAGATGCAATGGTTGATTTACAACAATCTGCTGTATTTGAAGAACCATTTTATATAGTCATTTTAGAACGAACAATGACTGGAACTACTGTTCATATGTGGAGATTAGTTATTGCGTCTCAACCAGATACTAATCGTAATTATTTTTTTAATAATTCAAAATATTATTATACATATAAATATTTTTTGTTACAATTTCATACTTTTTAGCTGATACTTTGACGGGAAGTATGATGTACGTTCCTGATAGTGCACTTGTCCAAGATGCAGATGATGGAGGTGAAGGTGAAGAGCGTAAAAAATCAATCTGTGTTCCTGAAGATGCAGCTCCAGCTGCTTCAACGCCATCGTCTCATGTCGTTATTAATACTACAAAAGTATGTTTCTTGCTTTTTATATTATAGTTGCTAGCTCTAAAATTCGTTTTTTTTGTGCAATATTTTTTTAATATATATATATATATATATATATATATATATATATATATATAATTTATTATAGGTGTGTTCCTGTGAACTTCCATTACCACCTGGTGTAGAAGTTATTCATGCTAGTCCTGCAGCTGGACATTTAAGTTCAGCTTCAATTTATCCTGCTTGTTTTGCTCCATATATAATTAGTACAGCATGTTCTGATAGTACAATGAGGTATTTTATTTTCTAATAATTTATTCATTTCATTCTAAAGCATTTGCTAAATATATTAATAATTTTAGATTTTGGAAGTGTGAAGTGAAAAAAAGTGGCAAAGGAAAATATGATTACAATTGGCGTGAATGGGAAATGATAAATAAAGATCAGGAATCAGCTATTGAAATATCAGGTTTATTTTTAATTGCTTATATACGTGTTAATGCAAAACTTCATTTTTATATTATTTTTTTTTAATAGGCCAACCACTTAATATTAGTGCTGCATATTCCGGTCGCATAGCTTGTGCCTTTAAACATGGAAAGTCTTTTACGAGGCCAGGACGACATGGACCCGATGGTTTGAATTCAGATCCTGCTCGATACGTAAACCTTTGTGTCGCTGTATATGAATGTGAAAGTACAGGTGGTTCTGAGTGGTTACTTGAAGACACGATTCATCTTAAAAATATTCATTTACCTCGTGTTAGAATTGATCCTAATTTAGATCTTAGTTATTTATACGACACTAGATTTTTACAAAAGAAGCAGAAAGTTGCGCAAGTAAAAATACAATAATTTTGAATTTTAATTTTTTTTTCTTAATTATTTTTTTTAAATATTTTGTCTTACAGGTACTTCAAAATTTATCTCATGAAGATTTACGTTCTACTCGTAATGGTGATTCTACTATTGCCTCTGAAACGTCTAAACCTTCTCCAGGTTTATTAGCTGTGCCATCATTCAGCACACTACAATCATTACGAAAAAGCATCACAGAAAATGGAAATACTTGTCCATTAACTCAAAAACATTTAGTGCAATTAGATTGGGTTTCTAAAGAAGATGGTTCACATATTTTAACAGTTGCAGTAGGATCTAAAATATTATTATTTACTCCTGTGTCCAGTGATTTAGCTCAAGCCAATATGAAGGTTTGTTTATATAGATTAGATAAACAATAACAATATTTAGGAATTTATATACTTATTTTTTTTTCTTTATATAGGCCATGAAAGAATCTATGAATGCAAACCGTCCTTTATTACGTAAAGCATCTTCACTTGCTGCACCGCATTTTGCTGACGAAATACGTTGGATGAAGTTGAGAGTGATCGATTTGAAAACAGCAGATGGCTTACCACCTTTACCAATGCAAATATCGTGGGTTCGTGATGGAATATTGGTTGTTGGAATGGATTCTGAAATGCATGTATATTCTCAGTGGAAACCAAATTCACACAATTTTCCATCATCAACACATCATTTAATGCAACAAGTGTGTATTTTTCCTGTAATTTGTTATTTGAAAACTTTTTATAGTTAATATAACATTTATTTAGGAATCTGAAGAAGGACACGATACTAGAAATTTACGTGATGAAGATCTTCGTCCCACTGGTGATAATAGACGTCGTTTAGGACATGTCAGCTCAATGCCACACTTATCAAGGGTTTCTTCTATGAATTTACAATTAATGGATCGCGATACTAAAAAACGAAAAACTAATCAACCTGAGCAACAAGTTAATACTATATTAAGATATATTAATATATATATATATATATATATATATATATATATATATATATATATATATATATATATATATATATATATATATATTCCTGATGTTAAATAATTTAATTTAAATTTAATTTTAGCCTTCATTGGATTATATGCCTGATTATGGACTTTTTGAAGCATCACGAATTGCTTGTCCAGTTTTACCTCAATATCATCCTAAGCAATTAATGGAATTGTTAAATAGTGGAAAAATTAGATGGGTTAAGGCTATTTTAGCACATTTAGTTAGGTTTGTTTTTGTCTTTTAGAAAAAAAAATATATTTTATTTTTTTATATGTTGCATTAATTTTCTTTTCAGATGTATTGGCGGCTCGTTGAATGCTAGAGGTTCAGCTGGTGATGATGAAAGTGTAACCAGACAGGTATTTTTTGAAGTACTCTCCCAGTAGCATGTGCATTTTTTAAGCCTATATAAAATACACGCACAATACAGTGTTTATATATTTACGTATATTACTATATTGCTGTGTTATGATTAATGTTATTGATGAATTGCACAGTAATTAGCAATTTTCTTGTGTGGCAAAAAATATCTGCTTTATTTCAATGTTTTCAATAGTATTCTATCACATTTTAATGTTCTCCTTCAACATCTTATTATATTGTCAAAACTACTAACAGTTTTTTTTAAAGTAGAAATTGTTACTTTTTTAAATCGTGTTAAAAATAAATAAAACTACAATTTAATATTGGAAAATCATAATTATTTTTTAGTTCATGTATATAATTATTTAACAAAAAAACTATATAATTTTTTTACATGTATTGGTCACTCATAGCATTATTTTATATTATCTGCCACCATTAGCACAAAACTTCCAAATCGAATTTTATTTAATATTATTTTTTCATTATTACGTTGTTCAATATTTAAAAATTTCAGCTCTAAAAGTACTTCATACGTTTTTATATTCCTTTCAAATCAGTTTTCTTAGGTGAATGTTCTTCAGTTGAAATGAAATACGCATCTACATATACATTTGTTATTACTTCTTCATATATACTAGATGACCCCTAAAAGATTTATAATCCCTTTAAGATATTAATATAATATAGCAAATTCTCATATTTTTATTGTTAAATTATAATTTATTCTAATGAAATTCAAATTTTATACTAATACATTATATTTATATATGTTATTTTCAAAATTATTTTTATAATTTAGTTTTTGTATTCAATATTATATGTTAATTGTTTTTGATGTAAATGTTTTAATATTATATTGTAAATATGATTTTGTTATATACAATAGTTATTCATAACTATTGTAGCATTCTATTCAATGCGTTATTTTTTTTTATCAAAAGATGTTAATATATATATATATATATATATATATATATATATATATATATATATATATATATATATATATGTTCATTAAATAATTATATCTCATTGAAACTAAGAATATATTAGAAGTTAATCTTTTTTTTACTTTAAACTAAGCCATCAATATAAATTTTATTGTGAAAAATGTACTCTTATATATTTTTTTAAATTTATATTTTAATTTAAAAGATAATCAATTGGTATCATTAAATTATAGTGAAGAATATTGAATCTCAAATTATATATTTGCTTCAGTTTGAGTAATTTATAATTTATGTATTCTTAGAACCAATTAATAATTGTTATGGTTACCAAATTACCATTCAGATGTTCTGTGTAAAAGATATTATAACAATTAATTTTAATTGATTGAATGTGTTTATTTTAGGAATAAATTTTCAATGTAACTATATAATAAAATTAATTGTTATAATTATATATTTTAGTCGAACACGACTACCAAAAATTTATATAAAGAAATGAGAATTTTCAATATTATTTTTTTTGAAAATTGTAGGGTTGTCTAGTATATACATTTTCATGTGGAACATATGGCTGTGACTGTTTGTTTGTAGTATGAGCATGTTTGTTTCAGCGTGGATGGTCTCGATCCCGTACTCTTTCAGTCTCATATGTAGGCGGAGCCGCATCACCAATGGACAATGTGGTACAGGTACGAAAAACCATTGGAATTTTCATTGAGCAAATATCTGCTACCCTTTTTCCCTATACTAAAATAAAAAAAAAATCGAAAATCTGAATCAAAAACCGCTAACATTAAGTTATATTATATCCAAAAAAAGTTCGAATCACTTTTTTTTATTACTTATTAACTGTCGATTGAAATATAATATCACATATAAAATTTAATTGGCACATATTTACACATTTACATTTTTTTTCACTAATTAATAAATTGTCCTCGTATCCTGATATTAAAATACACACGTATGTTCAAATATGCATGCACAATTATATAATGTGTATAATTTAGACGTTTAACTATTTTCATATATGCTCGTGCATGATTTTATTTATACAACAAAAGAAAACGTTGTGCTCTTTTATATATCTATTTGTAAATGAAATATAATGTTAATTGTGCTTTATATTTGTTTTGTCTGAATTTGTATATAAACATATATTATAATCGTAAAAAACAAGCATTATTATGTATTAAATTGTTTTTGTATTAAAAAAATTCTACCTTACAATGTATGATCAATATTTTATTTACATATTTCTTTTCTTTCTAGCTTTACTTCATACTTTATTTTTTCTTTTACTTCATTTTCAATTATGTTTAAATATCGTGTATATAATTTGCATATTCGAATTTAATCATATATAATTTAATCATTTACTTATGCATTATATCTTAAATTTGTTGCTATATCATATAGGGAACAGATTGAAAATTACATTGCATAAGGTACCTCATTGAAATTGAAAAATGTTACTATATATCATTTCTTTATTAATAGTCTCCTTATTAATTATTATTCAAATTGTTATTTTAGCAAATTCCGGAAGAGTTACAATTAGATTATGCTGAAATTACGTCAATTCCGCCCTTACCATTATGGACACTTTTAATAGCTGATAAAGAACGTGCAGGACAAATTAGTTCCAAAAAAGAAACCGAAGTATTTAAATCATACTATTTCTTTAAATAATTATTTAACGATTCTTTAATTGTCATATTCAATATTATTTTAAGGATTATGAGAAATTATTTGATGGTAAGGTTGTAATAGATGAAGAATTGGATGACATTTTACAAGATGAACCTGACAGTCCAAGGAAAGCTGATAGACGACAGTCAATCCCTGAAAAGCAGGGGTTGTCACATTTTGGACCTCGACAAGGTGTGTATTTCATTATATATATATATATATATATATATATATATATATATATATTATATATATATAGAATAATTAATTTTTTTCATTTTTAGGACGCATATTATCTCGTCTTCTAACACATACTCATCTTCCTGGCCTTAGTTCATTAGATCAAATGCATCTTTTAGCCTTAGCTGATACTGTTTCCACTTGTAATACAGATTTCGCTGAAAGATTTGCTAATGATGCCGCTAAAACAGCGATTGCCAAAGAAAATGCACTTGGTACCCCTCGCGGTGATGACGTATCTACTGGTATACATTTATTTTACTTATAGAATTCTTTCTATCTTCAAAAAAAGCATTTTTTTTACTTTTGTTTTGTATGCAGATGCATTGGATGATTGTGGTTTAAGATTTTTACTTGCTATGAAGCATTATGGATATCTTTTAAGATGTTTACCTCTAGCTCAACGTGCACCTTTACAACGTCAAGGTGTTGGTACAGCAAATCTAGCATGGGCATTCCACTCAGAAAGCGAAGAACAGTTGCTAATGCTTATACCATCGTATGCCAAAAATCAACCTAAATGGTCTATATTAAAGGAATTAGGTAACGTGTTTTACTATATATATATATATATATATATATATATATATATATATATATATATAAATAATTTATTAAATATTTTAGGAGTTGGTTGGTGGGTTAGATCTCTAGTTTTACTACGCACTTGTGTGGATAGAGTTGCTCGTGCCGCTTATCAAGCACAGCAAAATCCAATGGATGCTGCTTTATATTATTTAGCTATGAAAAAGAAAGCTCTGTTATGGGGTTTGTTCCGATCAAAACGTGATGAAAAAATGACAGCTGTATATATTTTTTTTATTTAAATAATATTTAATTTGTTGTATATTTTATTTAATCTTACTATGGTTATTTTATTTCAGTTTTTCTCCAATAATTTTACAGAAGAAAGATGGCGCAAAGCTGCTTTGAAAAATGCTTTTGCTCTGTTAGGAAAACAACGTTTTGAACATGCTGCTGCATTCTTTTTATTGGGCGGCGCTTTAAAAGATGCCTTAGAGGTTAATTCTTGAAAAAATATATATAGTTATATGACACGAAAATTTGTTTATTCTAATAATTACAGGTACTTATTACACGTCTAAAAGATTTACAATTAGCTATGGTTGTTGCTCGACTTTATGACTCTGAATCGCAAATGCCAGATAGTTTTAAACAATTACTTTATGAAGAAATTTTAGGGTTAGTATTAATTTTTGTGTAATTTTAATAAGTGCTGAATTTTCTGTATAATGATATTTTAATAATTTGTAGATGTGACGCTGATGGATCTAATTATGATATGTCACGCGCACATCCTGATCCGTTCCTCCGCTCGATGGCTCTATGGTTACTAAAGGATTATTCCGGTAGTTTAGCAACGTTACTTATATCTCGTGTAGGTCATATGCATCCTGCTTATGAAGAATCATCTACCAATGTTCATGAAACTGGTAGTCCGCAAGCAGATCCTAATGTTTTTAATTTCTATGTTTATCTTAGAACTCATCCACTTTTAGTAAGACAATTCGTCGCAAGTCAGGTATATTAAATATATTGTTTTATTATTATAATATGAAAAACGTTATTTTAATTGTTCTTCGTATATACATATATATTTTTTTCGAAGGGTGGAGGCGTTGGTTTATTACAAGAAGGAGAAGAAGGTATTACACGTCTTGAAAGACGACTTTATTTCACTACTGCTCATGGTCACTTTAAAGCTGGTTGTCCAGCATTGGCCTTAGAAGTTTTAAGCAAATTACCTTCTAAAATTTTGGATGACCATGAACCTGTTACCAGTCCTGTTAAACAATTAAAAAGAAGAGATACTCAAATTGATACTGGTATTCTTGATTGGGGTTCATCACCACCAAAGGAAGTTGTTAAAAGTATTTTCATTTTATTATATTTCTTATCTATAATTTTGATTTATATTTTATTAAATTAATGTTGTTTTAAAGAAGAACAAACGACTAAATCAGATAACATCGATTGGGGCGCTTCTTCGTTAGATTGGGGAGCTCCACCAAAATCTTCATTACGAAGTGACGATGATGATCTTGTTCTCAATTGGGATGATGAAAAAGGGTTCGACAAAATATTTAATTTTATTATAATTAAAAAGTTGAATATGTTAAATATATATGTATATTTTTACAGTTCAGAAGGTTCTGAAACTCCACCATTAGAAATGAAATTGGATAAGAAACAAGAAACCAGTGAAAATGATGAACCCAAACAACCTATTAAAAACACACATGTTGAACAAAAGAAACAAAATGGAACTGTTGATATAATGGCACAACAACTTAAATTTGTAGCGTGTTTGAAGATTTTAATGGAAGAATTATCAACGTTAGCCACTGGATATGAAGTGGATGGTATGACAATTTCATTTAATTTAATTTTTGAATATATATATATATATATATATATATATATATATATATATATATATATATATATATATATATATATATATATATATATATATATATATGAAAAATAACTTTCTGTTTAGGAGGACATCTACGTTATCAATTATATATTTGGTTGGAAAGAGAAGTTGAAGCATTACGGCATTTATGTGGTTATTCTACTATTAGTGGTCTTGGATCTATGCCTGATGAGGCATCAGGACGTCTCAATTTACCTGATCTTGTAGAAGCCATCATGCAACAAAAAGAAAGCCAGCACCATCATCATCATCCTACAACTGAACACCTTACTCTTCATCAAGTATTGTTACAGGAAAAAATGGACTTCGAAGCTAAAGTTCAGAGAGCTGTTAGAAGAAAGAAATGGTTGAAAGGTAACTTTTGTTATTTGTATTCAATTTTATTGTATATTAAAAAATGTTAATTCTTTTATATTTTCAGCAAACGAGACGTTGTTGCGAACGCTTTTATCATACTGTAGTTTACAAGGTGCTGGTGGAGGTGGTCTTGCATCTGTACGAATGGAACTTGTTCTGTTGCTTCAAGAATTACAACAAGATAAATCCCACCAACAATTGCTCAGTCCACTACCTTTCCCAACTACTCTACCACTTTTATCTGCTACAGTGGCATGTTCTAAAACTGTCGTTGCAGATCCTGTCAGACATCTACAGGTTTTTAATAATTTTCAACATAATTGATTTATATTTAATTTCCCTATATTCATGTTTTATATATATATATAGGCTCAAGCTCATGATATGTTGCAAACAATGATATGTTTGCCTATGCCAATGAGAAATACTAATAATTTAGGTATGATTTTCATATTGAGAGATTTGGCTGTAGCTCTTTCTTCTTGCATATACCAAAGTCTTTGTGATTCAGATACGTTTAGTGTTAAACATTCTCATCCATATCACGAATCGTAAGAATTTCTTGCATTATGTATATTTTTGTATATTAATTATATGATTTTAATTAAATTTTATTTTGTACCATTTTCAGTGGCGGTATGGAATGTTTATCAAGATTATGTGGAATGTCCACTCATGGGTTTCATTTAATGGGTGGACGCCATAGTAGATTTTCATCTACTGACGATAGTTTACAAGTTACTACACCACCTAATAAATGGCCTGGTAATTATATTTTAAATTATTATCAGGAAATTAATTTATATAAAAATTAAAATAACTTATATTTTCATAGGCGTTACAAATTTGCGAGCACTAATTGCTAGAGAAGGAGATGATGATACTCCAAAATTGGGAGTGCTACTATGTGAAGCTTTTGTTGCTTGTTATATGGCTTTCTTAGTGTATGCACTTCGAGTTTGTGATGCTCATTTATTATATCGTTTGTCATCCAAACGTTTTTCAACGGAATCATGGGCAACATTATATGGCGGTGGTGTCAAACAATTATTAAAAACAGCATCTGTTAATGTAAATTTCCTATCAATTTTTTATTATTTCTGTAAAACACATCTATTATAAGACATTTAATTTATTATTATCTAGCAAAGTACCACTACTCCAATGGAAAGACCTGAAGGAACAAGTCTTTGGACATATGTACAAGCTCATCGTGCTAGATTAAATATGAAACTTTTGGGTGCTTCGCCAATAACAAACACGGCAAGTGGACCTATTAAAGAAGGTCGCCCAACATATCGTGAACAATTTGTGCCACCATCTATGAGCATCGTATCGTTCCTTCTAGTAAAAGTAAATAATATTTATATAATATGCATATCTTATTTTAATATTTTTTGTCGTCAATTATATTAATTTTAATATACACAGCCTACATCTCAAGTTGATCCTGATGTAGACGATTATGATTCAGCAGAATCAGTAGCATCAGATGCTGATGATTCTAATCAAGAGGATGACGATGAGGAAGACGTTTTTAGCGATCCTCTGAGTAATAATCCTGGTAAAGGCCTTGGAATCGATCATTGTAAAAGGAAAGACAATATTGAACACTGTGATTCAAATTCGTATTCATGGAATATTATGAGACTTGCTGTTCTCAAAATAGCTCAAACTCAATTACAAGATTTTCTTAATGTTGCTGGTATCGAAATGCAAGGTAAAATTATCCATATTAGCATTATATTGTCCAATTATTTTAAATTAATTACTGTCTTTATTTTTATAGAATTAGCTGTTAGTAGTCCATTAGTACATGGTGCCTTGCGTTCAATATCACAATGGCAAATTCAATTAACTGAACAATTAGTAACACGTGATACACCTATTAATTATATTCCAGCATGTTACCCAGAAGAACAAATTTCTGGTCCACCTATTAACAAATATAGGTTAATAAATTGATCTCTTTGAAAAATCTTACCTTGTTTTTACATAATTATTATTATTATTTGTTATTGTAGATGTTTATTGGAAAAACAAAATACGCCATTCAATCCAAATATAAGTAGTTCTGCTCCAGCTAGACGTCTTTGGAATTATCTTGTAAAACAAGAATTAACTCAAGTGAGTAATTTGTATGTTTTATATCAGTGTGATGATAATAAAATGAAATTCATCAATTGTTTCATTATATTTTAGGACATATTTATACGCGCAATATTTGCGAAAAATCGAATATCTGGCCTAATGGGAATTGATAGTTGTCGAGATCAATATTTAGATAGTGTATCATCAGAACCAAATGTTAATTTACATCATCAAACTACTCATATCGATTCTTTGGATGGTGAATTACTTCAACCAGTTAGAATAATACATAAGGAACAGGATTCTATTTTAGCTTTTTGCCTCATTCAGGTTGTTTTTGGTTATTTTTTTTTTTGGATTTTATCAATAAGCTTACTTTTATTTATATATAATATTAAATTTTAGGCTGGTGGAGGTCTTTTAGTTGTATCTAGTCCACGTGAAGTTCAAGAAATTGATATATCACTTCTGCTTCGTGGTGCAGTTTGTTGGGCCTCTGAAGAATGCGAAGTAGATCTATTAGCATTAAGTAAAGATCCAGCATCCCTTCCAGACTCTGGTTTTCTACTTATTCAACATCATAATGACAAGTATAATTTCTTTTTTTTTTTTTTTTTTTTTTTGGAAATTTGGATTACATTATGACTAACTATAATATTGTTTTTCCATTAGGAATCCAATGTCTTCTTCGCCTAGTAATGTTGGAGGAATGTCACCACCAGCACCGTCCACACCACAGCCTCCAACTGGCCTTGCTGGACAGACAGGAAGAGGAGCCAGTGTTGTTAGTACATTTTTCTTTGATTGTATTTATTTTACGAGTGTGTATATAATTAACACTGATATAGAACGTGTGAAATGCATAAATCTCCGATATAAGATTTTATCCTTTACACTCGATTACCAATTTAATATTATAAAAATGAAACGACAGACAAAAAGCGAGACGTATTCAATGTTTTATCACTTTTATAATCCTAATTCAGTAGTGAAAAAATCACAGTTTTTTTCGCTTGGACTCACAAATTCATTTTTCTGGATCAGTGCTACTCAAATTTCAAAAACAAAACATTTTTTATTAATTAAAGACCAAATTATTACGACATTAATATCATAATAAACAATAATGATGTACAACAAATTTTTTTTTAGTAAATAATTCGATCACTATATTTCACTGATTTAAGATCAATTTAAAATTATTGGTTTATTTGAGTAGTCTTGTTCTAGATTCTATATAGCAATTTCGTTTTATTGACAGTATAATTATTCCAATACCAAAAATTATTTTTAGACCAAACGTTTTCCTCTTTCATTCTGTTTATTATTTTTATTACTTTATTTATTAATTTAGGAAACTATAACAATAATGAGGTTCATGTAAAATATTTAATAGATTCACTTATAAATGTTTCTATTTTATATAAAAATTGTACATATATGAGTTCGAAGAATATATTGCTGTTATATGTAATAAAATATAATATACAATTTTTATTTTCAATTCCATATCCAATATATTAAATTTATTGGCTTAGTTCATTTTGTAATCTTATTATATTTGATTTATTATCATAAATACTTTGTAGTTCATATTAGTTTTGTTGAACGTATATAATATATATGCATCTCTTTATCTATTTTACCTTATACGCTTCGAAATATTTTCCTAATTGCTGCGAAAGCAGATGAAAGGACTCCAATTTCCTGGCTGTCATGATGCTAAATACTGTCGTCTGATAATTCATCGCTCCAAACTACTAATGAGACCGGTCAGTTTATTGGTTGAATTGTATATATATACATAAAATTATATTTATATGCATTGCGAACACATTACCATATCATTGTTTACTTTCGTTCTAAATTATTCAGTAAATGAACAAAAATGTATTTATTATTTATTTCGTTTGTACTATATAAACAGTGAAGAATCTTTTAAAATGTTTTTGAAACGTTTTATTTTTATAATTTCCATATTTTTATTGTAAAAATAAAATTGTTGCCTTTTTTACATTTGATTTGATACATTTAGGTACACTGCTTGTCGTTTCCTTTTTTGTTCATGAAATAAATATATTTTATTAGGCGTTTCGTGAATTAAAAAAAATTGATTTAGCATGTATTACATGAGCGTTCCCTTTTATCATAATTATTGCATGTTTTCTTATTCAGAATCTAAAAAGTGGTAATCTTTTAATAAAATTGCAAAATATTGTTTTTTTAACGTATTTAAAATGGGTTCAGTAAAATAATAATTTTATTAAAAGATGCTACTATTATATTGAATATTAATAAAAAAATGTAAGGTTTTTATTTTAAGTATTTAACACGTTGTTGCACCATAGCACTTTCTATTATTTTCATTGAATTATTTTTTTTATAATTTATTAGATTTTATTTAAAATATTTGTATAGTTCCCATATTTTTTTATAATTATTATCAGTAAATATTTACTCAAAATTATTGCAAATACTTTATATTTCAATTGGCTTTGTTATATAGTTCATAATGACAAAACTTTTTTTATGTATTTTTTTAATGATTTTCTTTACAAATTCACATGTTTACTTGCACTTAGATATTTAAATTTTTATTTTTTCTAATTTGTATTTGGGAATATTTTGTAGTTATTATCGAGAAATGCTTGTAATTGTTCTAATAATAAATTGTTTAGCATTTAATAATTATTCCTTGCATAATTTTTAGGATTTCGTTTAAATTAATAGAATTCGTTACTTATTTATTGGATATGTTTTTTTTTCAATATGTTAATTTTTGTTTGTAAATATATAGGTTTTGCGCCACAAAGTTGACAACATCAAAAGAATGTGTGCTCATCCTCTGATGCCTTTGTGTAAGTGACTAATTTTTAAATTAAATATTAATATCATATAATATATTTGGCATATATTATATATATTCAGAAATACAAATAGCATTTTTAATATCTATCTAAATTTCTAAATTATTCTTTTAACATTTCTCATATGATATAAAATGTTTACCATACTTAATAAATTAAAAATCCGCTTTATAAAAATATATTATATAATTAACATGTTATATATGTCGAATATATTTATAAAAAGTTTAAAGCTTATTTCTTGTCAAAGTTCGATGTTGTATTTTCATTGTTAATTAATAATTATGCCGCATTTATTAGACTTAACTGGTGGTCAAGATGGTTCTGTTCAAATGTGGGAATGGGGACATCAGGCTGCCGTTTGTTCACCTCGTCCACCGGGAACATACGCAAAAGTTACCAGGGTTAGGTTTTCTCAACATGGAAACAAATTTGGTGTAGCAGATAGTGATGGAAACCTGTCGCTTTGGCAAGTTGGTGCAACATCTAATGCGAGTCGTCCATTCTTTGTAAGCTAACTTAAGTTTTAAATTATTTAATAGCGTCAAGATTTCCTTTAATATATATTCTGATATTCGATTTTTGTCTTTTATTGTAGACTTATCAGTGTCATAATAAAGGCATTACAGATTTCGTATTTCTTGGAGCTTGCAGTTTGGTTGCTACAGGTATTATGAAATTATTGTTTGATTATTGATTTACCTAAATTGTTTTATTATAAAACAGATATTTAAGTTTTTAACACACCAACTTATAATTTTTATATTATAGCTGGGCATAGTTCAGAAAGTAAAAATGTTGCAATTTGGGATTCCCTAATGCCACAAAAGAAATCATTGGTTTATGGTAATTTTATAAAATTCTTACTTTTTTTTTTTTTTTGTTCATCTGTACTGAGCATATCTATATTTAAAATTTTAGCTTTCACCTGTCATGAAACTGGCGCTAATTGTTTGGGATATGCACCACAACACGGTTTATTAGTATCTGGTGGAAAACGTGGTGAAGTTTGTATTTTAGAAGTAAGAGCACAAAAACAACGTGATCGTATACCAGCACATGATTCCGCTGTAAAATGTTTAGCGATAGGTCCTAATGAAGACATATTTGCAACCGGATCTGCAGATGGTGATATTAAGGTATACATGTAAATAAAATTATATATTTTATTTATAAAAAAAAATGCTTTACTTTATACATGTATTTATGAATGTAGGTGTGGCTATTACTTGGTGTTGCTAATCATGTTCCATTATATAATTTCCCTGGAGAACATGCACGAAGTTCGTTCTTCAAACATATCGGTCAGGGAGTCACACAGTTATTGCTCGATGCCCAATCTAGGTTGTTCTCATGCGGTGCTGATGGTACGATGAAAGTTAGGCAATTACCCGATCGACCCACGTCCCAACACCAATATTAAGTATAACTTAATATTACTTTTTTTCTCAATTATTAATTGTAATTATTAATAAAATACGTTTTCATTTATTTATTTAATTTTACAGATTTTTAAGTTATAATTCGGGTTGAATATGACAGATAATATTAAATCATGTTGAATAATAAGTTTGTCTGTTGTTTGTATGGTGTATTTTGGATGAGTATTTATTATATATACTTTATATATATATAATTGTTGACTGCTGGTGTACATAGTCAATTTTTGCTAAAAGAAAATATAATGATAATTTTTTGCGCAATATCAGTTGCCAAAAATTATTAAACTAATCACTAATTTAGCAATAATTGGATACATAATGTATATTAAGCAGTTTATGATAATATATACATTGTGATATACATTTTTCCAAAAAAAAAGAAACCTAGTATGTTGTTGAAAATTAATTATATACGTATACTATTTATTATACCGCAGTCATTAATGCTATTCAATTAACATCATAAGTTATTATATTATAAAAAATTAAATTGGTGACAATGGAAAAATCTCAAGCTGTTGTTAATTAATAATTCTTTTAATTTACACACACGCATATATATACGAATGTATGTATGTGTGTATATGAGATTAGTATTTACAGGGAGTGTTTGGCTTTGCTCTGTATATGTATTTCGTATTTACAATTTTGCCTTATTTATTTATTTATCAATTATATCTTAAAGTTAGCAGTATTATCTTGTTGAACGTGTATGTTTTGATAGTAATATCATTTGCAAGTTAAGCATGTTATATAACATGATGATTATGATGATCTATTGACTAAGGGAAATGTAACCTATTAAAAATGTATTTAAACGAGTTTGTTAAAAAAATTATATTTGTTTTCTAATGAAGTGATTTTTTTAGTTTTATCTTTTTTTTCCATAGTGAATATTATTTCTCAACTTTTTTCGACTATTTGTTATTTTAAGGGAATATTAAGTACAGTATAATCTTTTACATGTCACCGCTTCCCTTTTACAATACATATATAATTTTTTTGAGAAACACTAATGTAGACGATATTATTTCTGGATATCACAAAATTAACAAATAAATTGAAGTTATTTTGATTCTAGAAAAAAATAGTGAATATTATATTTTAAACATTTTTGACAATACATGTAGTATATAGTTAAAAAATACTATTTTATTTGCTGTTCTTTTTTAAGTTCAAATATATATTGTAAACAACCTATGAATTATATTTTCTATAAAAAATAAATGAAATTTTCATATATATATATATATATGCACAGACGCTTCTTATTTGTATTATCTTAAGTTTTGATATATTTTTGGCGTCATTTTTTAATCAACTTAAAATAAAGAACAATATAAATTATTACAATATTAAGAATTATTTGATATATTGTCAATGTTTTTATGCATAATTTATAAACAAGTTTTTTTTTTGAATAAAATAAATGTTGCACTTTTTAAACTTTTTTAAATTGTCAATATATTTAGTGATATTTGTAGCTCCTATTTTATGGCAAGAGTTTGTTCCAAAAAATATATTCCATACTTCAAAATTGCGTTGTGAAAAAAATCATAACCTTTTTCTAAATATTGAAATTATTTGAAAATTTAGAAATATATCTTAAATTTCAAGTTAATATCAAATTACTGATCTCTCTTGATATGTGAAATTATTTTTTTACATGTTTAAAAACAATCTGAAAAAATATCAAATCATACAAAAATTTAAAATGTTTATCATGAAATTCATAAAAATTTTAGTAAATTTTGTAATTATAATAATTCTATTATAATAAATTTTAGAAGTGTGTGTATGTGTGATATCAGCATTTTGTCATATCTTAATAGTTATTTTTAATGACGAATTATATAATAAATATTTAACAATGTTACGTTTTAGATAGATCCAGCATTAATTGTATTGAATATAATTTTTGGAACGCGCTTTTTGACTGATGGAGTTATTTGCAATATATGATGTATTTCTATTTTTCAGTGTTATATTTGTGAATATTTTTATTTTCGTTTTTATTTTTTTTTTACAATCATCGCTCATGAAACTACTGAAATTTTGTGATAAAATTATTATATTTTAATCTTTCAATCGGTTTATATGAAATAATAATTCATTCCTATACGTATAATTTCAAAATTTATACATTGTAAATTGTTTCATTTATTTTTTCATATATATATATTTTATTCTATATAAAGATTGGAAAATGTAATTTAATCATGTCACCGCAATTATTATTACGAATTAATTAATATTACTATATACATTAGAATGTATAGAAATATCCTATATATTTTTTTTTTCATGCCATATAGTCATAATTGATGTTGAGCATGATAATTTTGTTGATATTGTTGATATATTATTTTAAGGGAAATTTAGCCAATTCGTATTTAATAAAATTATATTTTTCTAGTTTTTATTTGCAAAAGAAAATCTGTTGATTATGTTAATTTTATTTTGAAATTATATTATATATACACTCATTAAGTTTTCATTTATTTATTTCATTCTCGTTGACTTTATTTATTTTCTTCTATTAATATATACGAAAGGATGTCTTTTCATAAAATAAATATATATCCAATTTATAAGAGAAATATGTAAACATGTATTATTATGATCAGTGCACTTTATTTATAAAAAAATAAAAATGTTGAAAACTTTTTATATCGCTAAAGAAACTGTCCTAGTCGTTGAAATTACTATTTTAAACTAATAATGTGTCCACACTTATATATTAACCTCTTAAACGCTTAGATTTGTCGTGACGAGTGCACATACACTCGCAATGGCATGACGAATCAGTAATATACGAAGTGTCATAGACAATAAATATGGATAAGATGGAATATTCAACATATACATAGATATTTTGACGAATTTTTACATGATGACTATAATTGTCGTAGGCGCTGTGAATTGATTTTGACTGCGACGAATATATTCGACATGCTCGTTCAAGGGGTTAATATTGCACATTTATTGGATATAATTCTCATACTTTACATTTAATATAATGAGAATGGTGTCCTTGAAATAATTCTTTGTGGATGAAATATAACTGTTCATTTAAAAAAAAAATATTTTTCTAATGTGTCCATGTTATTCGTATGCGAATCACATGTAACATTATAATTAACTATTTCACGTATGATAATCAAACAATAACAATCTTCGATTGTCATAATAAAATAATAATTAACGTACAATCGTTATATAGATATGTTTAAATATTTGCCTCGTTGAAATTATCTTATATAAAGTGGTTTCTTACTTTTTTCATAATGAATGTGTATTTTCTTCTTGTTTACCAAAGTTAAATGTACATATTTATTTATGTACAAAATGTCTTATGAGATATATAATAAATAATATAATATGCACAGTTTTTGATGTGTTCGTTTATGTTTTGAGTTATATTCTTTATGATTCGATATTTTATTTCATCATTATTTTAACCACATTTTTCCTTTTTATATTATGTTTTAATCATAGTTAAAAATATTTATTTCGCTTATGAATATATAAGCAAAAAATACTTTACTTTTAAACAAATTTCCACGTTCTTTTAAATCTTATCATCATATCTAAACAGGAAATTGGATTGATGTTAATTATATGCGTCTTTAAACATTTGAAACATTTGATAAAAATAGATTTATTGTGATTTTTTGAAGTTCGTAGTATATTTCTGAATATTTTGATCATAGTTGAATTCATACTATAGTTAGTGACAAAAGTGGGTGTACACTAATTTTATTCAGATTCTAGATTATTTTTAATAATAAATAGTAACAATTATATAATTATTTATTATTTCATTAATTTATAAATAAAACTTGAGTAATGGAAAAAACATATATATTAAATGTATTTTAATTATTGTTAAAACCAAAATATGATCTTATCTTCATTTGAAATGCTGATAAATTGAATATTCTTAAATAATTACACATATTTTAAAGTCAATAAATATATTTGTTCGATATTATTCTTATAAAATATCATTAAATAACAATTACTTTAAGTGATATATATATATATATATATATATATATATATATATATATATATATATATATATATATATATATATATATATATATATATATGATAATAATCTAATGTGTTGATCTTTAGTATCGTTATTAAATTATAATTTTAATATCAAATTGCATTATACAAATTTGTTTTGTAAGGATGCATTGGACCATATTCCGACCCAGGTTTGGATCAAATTTTTATAATCGTCCCTAAATTGAATATTATTAATTAAAACGAACTGCGGCCTGGGATTACAGCGGAGTAATGTGTTTAAGCTCGTTTTAACACTTAAAATTCCATTAGCGCCTTCGACGATTCCCGTCGACCATAATAAATTATGAGATTCCGCCCACATAGATATGGACTGCCAATTTTTCCACGTGTCTCCAAAAGTTTCACCATTATTGTTACAGCAAGTGAAGAATCCATCAAAATTCGATTGTCTGATATGAAAATTATGCTCTTCATCTTGAAGATATCCCAATAATATAGCATCAATAGCCGAATTTCTTATTGTAAGTTGACCATTATAACCCAGTATTTCTTTCCATTTGCTGGAAGGTATCATATAAGAATACATTATATATATAACAGGCATTTTCTTGATAAAGTTTTTCCTGTGATATTTATACAAAGATGGATGATTCTGATATGACTGAACGAAATGGAAAATATCTCGTCTTACAGATAAAATAGTTCTGCTTGAATGTTCCTTTATAGCTATAGTTATACTGACATTGTATTTTGGTGCCAGATCAAAAAGAGTGTTGAGCATTTTTGTGGGATTTTCATATTCCTGAGTTAAAGAATTATATGGATGAGGAAAGACCAAGACTCTGGCACCCATGGCGCGAGCCGCTTTCAAATTTTCTAACATTATTAAACGGTCCAAATTCTTTTCGACGGTTGAATTTTGAGACATTTTCTTCAATTTCTTTAAATTCACGATATTTTTAAGTTTATCATAATATAGCATGTGTACACTGTCATCCATAATTGCGCTAACAGCATCCGGTTTCCGTTTTATAGTCTTCGTAATGCCACTTTTCATTCTCGCAATCCTTTCGTTCATGATCTTAGTATGAATTTTCATCGCATCATACTTTTCTATTGTAATGTTTAATCCTTTATGTTTTAATGTTTTGTTCAATAATAAAAATAACGGAGTAGGTGTTGTAGTTGTCGTTGTAGATATTGTATTCAATGTCGTTAAATTGTGAATATTCAATAGACAATTGATAGTGAAATAAACAATTGTTGCGGTTATTATTGCAGGTAACACTTTTTTCACGAACACCATCTTGGCTCAGATATTTTTAGCTTTTATGAATTAAGTTTTTTCTCGAATCTCGTTAAAAAACAAGGCTATTGTTTGCACGCGCGACATTTTCTCTAATTGTATATCTGAAAAATAAAAAAAAACAATTTCAATTCATACGTTACAAATATGGTGCCATTGATACAAAACAATTAACACATTAAATATTGAATATAAATATTTAACGAACGTATCGAGAATTCATTAATATTATGTTAAATCAGCTTTTAATTAACGAATAACATTATGAAATAAATATTGTAATATAATTAAATGCATGAATACATACCGTTTGATAGAAAAATATGTTGTCAAAAAGCTGAAACAATATAGCTTGAAAGAAATGCTGAAGATTTCGTCAATAACGTTGACAATGTTGCCATACTACATTAATATGCAAAAATGTTGCCATATAAGCAAATATCGATTTAACCTTCTGTACTTGAATGTCGACATTTTTTAATCTCATTATTTAGTTAAAATTCTAAATTGTACTTATTATTTGTATTATTCGTTATGTCAAATATATTCAGATATTTAGGTACTTCTTCTTCAATATATCAATTGTTATAGAAAGCATTAGAATGATTGAAAATTATATTATTAAATTTTCTTTTTGAAATTCATTATCACATCTTTGGATTAATAAAAGCTCATCACAATTTGAAAGCACATAGATATTTGTATATATTAAGTAAACTAATTTTGCTCGTATTTAATTCACATATGGACAACATAATGTCATAATAAAAAATATATCAAATACAATATTGTGTCATTAAAAAACTTCTTGTTGTTCTAAATAATTAAATGTGTTATGGTATTGTTTTCTAAAATTCATCCTCGAGTACAATTTTATCGTCCATTGTAATGTAATAGTTTGTGATTGATCTTTGATTTCTAAGACTCTAAAGGTTATTTGCAGCCATAGTTTTTTTTATATTTGATTCGATACTAAAACTATTTCACATATTCTTTTGATGATGAATATTGTTGTTCTATGAAGACTTTTTTAAAATATATAGATCATGGCTCAAGATGATGTTTGTAATGAAGATATGTTTTGTATTGACAGTGATGTAGAAGATTTTATATTTGAGTGTGCATTCTATAGCGATGCAAGCAGTGACAATGATAGTGATATTGAAATCAATCAAGACGACCCGAATACAAAAATAAAAATAGAAAATTTGTATGATAGCGACGAAGAAAAATGGAACATTATCACAGAAAATGATAATTTATCACATAAATATCAATATTCTTCCGGTGATAAGTCTTCCGGACCACAAATTCCTGAACATTGCTTAGAACCTATTGATTACTTTCGTCTATTTTATACTGATAATATAATTAATAAAATTGTTTCAGAGACAAATAAATATGCCAATAGAAAAATTCTTAGTATGAAATTAACCACAAATTCAATATGGAAAAATTGGACGGACGTGTCTTACGATGAAATGAAAGCTTTTCTCGGTGTTATTTTTAATATGGGTCTGTGGCCCGCAAAAAACATACAAGATTATTGGTCCGTTCGTCATAATTGTAATTTTCCGTTTTTTCGCAATATATTCAAAAGAGACAGATTCCTTCAAATATTTTGGATGTTGCATTTTAACGCTGACGAAATAAATAGTAATGATTTAAGAAACGAAATCGTTAAAATCGATTCATATTTAAAACACTTGGATCAGAAGTTTAGAGAATACTATGTGCCCAGTCCGAATATTATCGTAAACGAATCGACTATAAATTTTGAAGGTAAAATTAGCTTTGCCAGGAATAATCATAGAAAACCTTCGAATAGAGGAATACGACTGTATATATTGGCCGATTCGAAAGGTTATCTATTTACTTTTTTACCATATTATGGACAAATAACATCCGAATTATTCACAAACTCAACATATACAATTACAACAAATATTGTTTTACAATTATTCAATCAATTAGAAAATACTTTACCTAATATAAAGGGTGTTCATTTATATATGGATAAATATTATACTAATATAGAACTTTCTAGAGAATTATATGCTAAACAATGTCATTTAACGGGTACAATAATACCAACTAGAATGGGAATTCCAAATATAAAAAAAATAAAGATGAAAAGGGGCGAAATTATATCGTATAGAAATCGTGAAACAATGTTTCTAGCGTGGATGGATAAAAGAATTGTAACCATATTAAGTAACTGGCATACTAATAATGCACTTATGGCTTCTAGAATAATGCACGGAAACAAAGTTGAGCAAATTTCTAAACCGGCATCGATTTCAGATTACGTACAAAATATGCGTGCAACAGATGCAGTCGACCGATATTCGTCATCGTATCCTTTCTTAAGGAAAACGTTGAAATGGTGGAGAAGTATGTTTTTTTGGGGATTAGAAGCGAGCGCCGTCAATTCTTATATACTCTATAAAGAGAATATAAAGAACAATAATAAAACGGCAATGAGCAATATACAATTTAGAAGATTGCTCGTCGATCAACTGATCGGCGATTATCGGAACGTTTCCACACAAAAAAGAAAACGCGCCGCAAACAATGCCAATCTACAACAGAGATTGGATGGAAATTTTCACAATTTTATTAAATTAGGTAATAAAAAACGCAAAGATTGCGTTGTGTGTTCGTATCGTTCGAACGGTGATAGAAAACAAACGGTGTACGTTTGTGATACGTGCGATTCTAAGCCGGGACTTCATCCGGAATGTTTTACAAAATATCACACAGTTCAAAATTATAGATAACAAATATATTAATTACTATTGACGTATCGTTTTAATTTTACTTACACAAAAAAAAAGCACTTGTACATATTTTATTCTAAATGTAATTATTTTTATTACACATAAGAGAAGACATTATAAAATTTTAATTAATTGCCACTAATTGATAAATTATTTGATAAAAAATCAATTTTCAAGGTTTCAGAGAAACGAAAAAAAAACAGACAAATGCTAATAAAAGTATGTTAAAATATTATCCATTTTTATATAAAGAATATATATATATATATATATATATATATATATATATATATATATGTTTTTGACAGAAACAATTTCAAATACTACTTACACTGAGTATATTAATTATAATTTATAATATATTTAATTTTAATGATTTATGAAGTAATCTCGAAATTAATCCACTTTTAAATCAATAGTTTATCTATCATACATGTTTCATTCAAGATAACAGAATTCCGATCAATTATGATAAAAAATAACAAAAAAAAAATCAGATACACATTGCTTTCTTTTATATAACAAAAAAACATCAGCAATATTTTTACTTCGATAATATAAATAATAATGACAAGATAAATTAAAATATTTTATTATATATAAATATATACAAAAGAACTTATACAGTTTTTTTTATACAGATGGTATCTCATATTTTTTAAGATATCAACTATTCAACACAGCGTTAAAAATGTAATAAAAGTATGCAAAGACAAACATTCTTCAGTATCTTTTCAATATATTTATTTTTATACAATTGCATTGCCTTTTCAACAACATTCAATTATAAGAATGTGAAGTCTTAACAAAATTACAAATATTACAATTTTTTTACTATTTATGTGCTATGCTTATAAATCAAAT
Organism: Leptonema lineaticorne; assembly: GCA_024500535.1. Classification (NCBI taxonomy): domain Eukaryota; kingdom Metazoa; phylum Arthropoda; class Insecta; order Trichoptera; family Hydropsychidae; genus Leptonema; species Leptonema lineaticorne. Next base: position 10,457,037 of record JANIJI010000021.1, read on the forward strand.
TAACAAAGTTATTATAATAACTAGTTGAAATTAGTTATTTTTTTTTAATTTCATATAGTGATTGTTTTTGGATATTTCAAAATCAGAATCAATAAGATAACAAGTAAGGAATTAAGATCTAGAAAATAGCATAAAACACATCCCTTTTCCCATATTAACAAATAGTAAGATGAAATAAAAATAATTATAACGAATAAATAAGAACAATAGAATAATGTATTTAACATTTGATATCATAGTTATCATAATAGAATAAAATATACATAGAGATTTCCTAAATGTATTTATTTAATTTAAGAATTGTTATTTAAAGATGCATTTTCTATATTAAAATGCCTCATCGAATTAAATATACTTCCAATTTTCAGTTTATAAATGAAAAAAATATCTCACAATAAAAAATGAATACAAGAAAACTTATAACATCTTTGGTAAAATTACACTTTAATAAATCAAATTTTTGTTAAAATTTCAGAAAAAGAAAAAAATATAGACAAAATATATATAAATTTCGCTCGAAATTAAAATTGATTTATAGAAAAAAAAAACACATTGAAAAACATCGAAGCAAGACAAGTAAATAAATCCTATTACGAAGCGACAAAAGATAATTGAGAAAAGAATGAAAAATACATTTAAAATATTTAGTTTAATATTAATAAAATTAATTGAAGGTGTTATATTGCATCTTGAGATCGTATTATCGTATTCGATTACTTGAGATGTTATGGTTATAAACAGTATATTAATAGCATAGTTAAATGATATCAAATTGATTAATTCCATAAATAAATATTAAAAATGCGAATTAACACCTTTATTATGTTGAAAAATCGAATCCAAATATTTCAATCTAACATTGAATACAATCAAATGAGATAAAATGCCACCTATAGAATTAAAAAATAGCTAACTGTTATGGTTATTAAACACATATTTAAAGTGGTAATGGTTGACATAAAAATTGTAATATTATCAGAAGAATACCACAATATTTTCTGATCATTGTTATGAAAATAACGAATAATCAACAAGTTTTTATTTAATATAACAGTAAATTAATAATATAATTGTGAATTGATTATACCAAAAAGCACAAATATTCAAATAAAAATATACGTAGTTGATATAATTTTGCATACAGTTGTTAATGTCATATCCATTTTTCACATCAAAAATATTTTATATTTTTTTCAACGAATTTAACTTCACGCAATAACAAAATGACTAATTAAATTGATTCAAAACAATTAAAAAACAAATTTATCTGTAAAATATATACATCATATAACGAAAAAAATTAATATTTTTTTTACAAAAATACTATAATTTTTATTAATTATTTTCTTTTATGTTTTTATCTCGAGTATATGGTTAAAAATTTGTTTACAAATTCAAAGGAAAAGATAATCACATACCATACATGTAAGTATATATATATATATATATATATATATATATATATATATATATATATATATATATTATATGTATGGTATGTAATAATAAAATAAACCAGTTACTTTTGTATAAGTTGAATATATCTTAGAACCAAAAAAGAATTAGCCAAAATATGAAATTACAATTATATCTGAAGAATAAAATTATTTGATTCTATGATCAGATTTTATAATGCATTTATATATATATTTATATATATATATATATATATATATATATATATATATATATATATATATATATATATATATTAAATTACATTAAAAATAACATAGCAAAGGTAGGTATTTCTTAAGAGCTACACAAGTAATAAAAAATTAATTATTGACAAAAAATATTTTTTCTGAAGATTCGAAAAATAATACAATAAAAAAAATATTTTTACCAAAATTATAAACAATCACGTACTAATAACATGTTTGACACATAATTTTACATATATTCATAGTAAGCCTTGCGAAATGATATCACAATTCGTAAACGATATTTAGTTTGCTTGTTCTAAATATTATAATATGCAACTTGTTTTATATTAATTAAACTTTAGAATTTAGTATTAAAAAAACAAGTAATGTAATAATACAAAAGCTAATAATTTATTTTCAGACATATTCAACTTATAAAAATAAAACACTTTTTGGCCTTCGCAACATACACGCATAAAAATGCAGATGTTTAACATTATATATTTGCATATATACATTTTACTATGTATAAAATTCTTCTCTTGTAATAATTGGATAATCTTCAAAAAATTATTGTTAAACATTCAATCACATTATTGATTGTCTTATAAATAAAAGCAAGCTTCTTCAAATTTTCTAAATATTATTTTTTAGTTACTTACAAACATATGTATATAGATTACAGTTAACAGTTGAATGCCATTCATAAATCAGCACAACACTTTTAATATTATACACACAAAATAAAAATATTAATCACAATATTTTCAAATACACAAATGGCTAAATGCAATATTTCACCATTCTGCATCACCATTTGCTTTCTGAAAAACATAGTCTTTTCCACTTAAATTCATTATACCATCCTTTAAATAAAACTTCCATTTGTTTCTGCATCTAGTTATCTATAAATAATATTATAAAATAAAATACTAAATTTTAAAACCAGAAGAAAAATTTAAAGAATATTAAGTTTTGAATTTACCTTATCATATTGACATACGACTACATTATCAGTGTCGAACATATCAGAAGGATCTTCATCAGAAACATCATCTTCAGAATTTAAAGGTTCATCTTCGGCTTGACCATCATTTCCTTCTTCTCCATCTTCATCATCTAAAGCTCCATCACTACCAATACCTGAACCTACACCATCAGCGTCATCGTCTGATGCAGCACCCGCAGCTCCATCGGACATTTCATCTTCTGAAGAATCATATTCACCTCCATCCAATTGTGTTTTAACGTTTGGAACACTGGTAGTAGCGCTATCTATAATCATATTTCATAAAAATGTTATATTTTAATATTCATGGAAATATAAAAAAAAATTGAAGAATAAAACTAACTAGATTGTTGTCCTAAAAAAGCTTGATTTATGTGTTGCTGAAGTAACGCGCCAGCTAAATGGTGTGGAAGATTCATAGTGGCCGTAATTACAGGACCAGTTAAAACCTAAAAGTAAAATTAAAATATTAATTTCACAGTGAAAACGATAAATACATTTATAAATATTATATCACCAACTTGATGAAGTTGATTATTATGAAGGGCAGAAGCTGGAATATGTAACGTGAAAACCCTCGAAGTAGATCCGGGTACACCAGCTTGCGGAGGTACTGTTAACTATTAATAAAAATATTTTAATATAAAATTTTAACATTATTACATATAAGAAAATACTTTCTAACCTGTACAGGAACTTTACTATTTGGATCAATATTGACAAGATTTTGAGGTGGATTACTCGAGGCACTTTGTTGATTAACTGGATTATTTGTGTTTGTTGTTTGCGTGTTTAAAGTTGATTGATTATTTGTTGAACTTTGTTGTTCTGCAGCTGGAGCTTTTTTGATAGCGCCTATAAAAATAAAAGCAATTTGAGAAAGAATATTTAAAGTAATATTTTTTTCTATCAAATCAAATTTAATATATATATATATATATATATATATATATATATATATATATATATATATATATATATATATATATATATATATATATATATATACACTACTGTAATAAAAAAGTAAGGCGAAATTGTCGTTTAAAAACTCCCGGACATTAGGAAAACAGGTAAATTGTATTTTTTTTCTAGGTTGGTAGGACTGTATAACATTTGCCAAGCGTCTGTTTGTCAAAAGGTTTAATTATCTCAGTTACACGTGTTTTTACAACTCTTGGTTCCTTCATCACGATAATGCACCACGTCATACTGCATTGGTTCTTCACAACTTTTTTGCAAAAAATTCAACTCATATCTTCCGCAATCACCATATTCGGCCGATTTGGCTCCGTGCAACTTCTGCCTATTTAGCAAACTCAAAAGGCCAATGCGAGGAAACCGTTTTGACACGATAGAAGAAATAAAACTGAATTGAAGAAGGTTTTGAAGGTTATGCCAGAAAAAGATTATTCCGATTCTTTAGAGAACTGAAAAAAGCGTTGGCAAAAGTGCGTTTCATTGGACGGGGATTACTTTGAAGGGGATGAAGTTGATTTGGAAGAACAAGTAAAGAATTTACATTTTATAAACAAATTCACCTTATTTTTTGATCATATTACTTTTTGATATATATTACCATTTGCTTTTAAATTATGAACAACTATTGGCGGCGGATTGTGCTCTGGTGGATCAGGCGCTTGTTCTACAGCTTTACTGGCTAACAATTTAGATTCCCATAACTGTCTCAATTCTTGTAGGACTTGCTCGTCAACGCCATCATCTAAGAAGGTTTCTCTTATTCCAGATATAACATCCTCCATTACAAAACTATATATCTTCAACTAAAATAAATATAAAATATGATTAATATATTACTTTAATAAAAATATTTTGCGCGCATGCACACACATACGTATATATATATATGAAGTTAGACCTCTAAAACAAATTTTATAATACAATGCAACTTAGTAATATTTAAAATAAGATATGCGTATATTATTACTAGTATATTTATAACATAAGTAATTCTAATGCACATAAATACTGTAAACAAAAATGCAAGATTGAATAACAAAAATAACAATGACTTCATCGATAACAAAGCAATATAATGGTAAAAGAAAAATTATTCTTAAAGTAGATTATTTTCATGAAAGCAAATATATTAGTTAAAAATGTTGAAATAAAATTAACATTCGCTTCTATTGACCGTTACTGATAAAATTTAACGACTTCTAAATAATCGATAAAATCTTATAAGATATCAACGCTTCAATATTCAGTGCTCATGTTGCAATATTATTATTTTAAACAAGTTATTGGACGGCGTCATTAGAAGAATGTAAAGTGCAAATTGCACTAGATAAAAATTGATTTCAATATCGACTTTATTACTATTACTATGCCGACGAGTAGGCGATGTAGTAAACCTTTTATTTCAGAAATACAATAAAATTAATTTTAAATATTTTGAAGTCTTTTATATATTACGATTAAAAAAAATAAAATTAACAAACTCGACGATAATTTATTACAAGATTATAGTTAAATTATTACAAATATTTCAATCGACGCTAATTTGGCATTATATTTCCAATACTTGTATACCATAATTTTAACGTAAATCGAAAATTACTTTAGTTTAAAATTAATTTGACGAAATAGAAATTTACAAATTATTATAAAAATTTTGGCGATATTCGGACAGCGATCTAAGTGTAGATCGATTTATAACGAACGAAAAAGCGAAATGCAATATGGCGTACGTCGAAACGAATTTCCGTAACAGGATATGGGCAATATAGTCAATTTTAATATTTTTTCTTTGACATCATATAAGAGGAGGGATTTAATTTCTACGAAAATCATTACAAACACACACATACACTATATATATATATATATATATATATATATATATATATATATATATATATAGTGCGTGTGTGTGTTCAAGTTTTTATTTTACTTCGAGTATTTTGTAGATATATATTTACTTATGCATAATTACATTTAAGTGCTGATGCATTATATATTTAACGTTCTGCAATTTAATACATACAATTGGTTGCATTTTGTAGAAACGCATAATATCGATATAACGTCGGAATTATCTAAAGCGACGTTTTTAACGAATCTCGTTTTACGAGTCATTTTAGAAGAAATCACATAGAGGTTAATGAATCTAAATTATTTGTTTTCCGATGCGGATTTTCTCTGAGAAAATTTGAAACGTTTTCTACGATAACGATGACGTCAACGACTCCGTCGAAATCGAAACGCTTCGGGCGTCGAGCGCCGACATAGCGACGTCGCGACGGACGATTAAAATTCAATAATTCGAAAATACGAGAACGCGACTCGGGACGATCGTCTCGCTTCTTCGAACTCGGATCGCGGACGATCGAAAGCGGTTCGCGTTTTTCGTTAAACACGCGTCACGGTCGAATCGGTTTCCGGGTAAAATGGCGATCGCCGTTTCGACGTAGCGGCCGGAAGAAGGGCGGAGGAGTCGAGGAGGGCGCGAGACGGTGACGTTGTGTAAGCGGGACGCGCGCGAACCTCGACCGGGGGAAACGGGGCGCGAGGGTCGCTTCTCGCGCGCGCCCCCGACGCGACTTACGACTGTGGTGTGGCTGAGCGCCATCGCGGCCGCTCGTCGACGCCGGCCCCGAGGAATACGCGCGCCGAACGGCGGACGATGAAACGCGCGACCGACGACGGCCGCCGCCTGCGAACGTCAACAGTGCCGCCAACGGTGCCAACGATGCGTCGATAGCCGCAAACCGATTATCGAACGACGCTATTGTCGCTCTCGAACGTCGACCGCGAACAAATTTAAATTTAAATTGTATTTTAAAAAATCTTGCTTATTTTTACATATAATTTGTTTTCGCGCAATAATAATAAAATTACGATCGCATCGTATAAAATAAAAACGGCGAAATTTATTAGTTAGCGCGTATCGTAACGAAGCGAACAATATTAAACGATCGAAATTATTTATTAAGTACGTTAAAAATTTTCTCCGAACGACGAAACGTCAAAATTGCACGGCTAGCAACACCGTTGTTTATCGGCGAGAAGTCGGCGCCGACGTTTCGACGCCGATGAGTCGCCGTCCGGAAAATTGTCGGGAAGTTCGAGGAGTTCGCGCGAAAATATGTCGGCTGTGCGCCGCCGAACGCGGACCGTTCGTCGACATTTTCGGCTCCGAGGTCGACTTTGCCGCCAAAATACGACAGCTGATCTCCGTCGAGGTTCGTCGAGAGAACCGATTACTTACCGAATAGTGAGGAAAAAGATTTCGCGAAAATTTTAAAACGATCAAAGAACGCGATCGCAACGTTTCTCGTTAATCGGGTCTCGGAATCGGAACCCGTTAGATATTTTTCAAACCGCTATTTAATGTGAAACAAAATTTGTAAAATAAATCTATTCGAACCCTTTCGGTACCTAAATATTTAGTTTCTAGATAAAATTAGTTCTTAGATAAAGCGTCGTCCATTTTTTACTTCGTTACGTTTATCTTTTTTAGGTTTATATTATTTGTAATTTAATCTACAAACCTCAAATTTATTCGTAAAAAAGACGCGTCGTTTTTCGTTACGGTCGATAACGGTTTTAGACGTTTATTTTTTTACATTCGTCGGTTTCGAGTAAATACGATAACGATTAAAAACTTTTTAAATTTGTCGTATTTATTAGGCGTTCATAATCGATATACGCGTTTAGACGAACGAAACGTTTTTAAAGTTATATTTTTATTTCAGATCAACGAGTGGGACGATCTGCCGCATAAAATTTGTTTCAGGTGTTCGTCGAAAGTGTCGGAACTGCACGAGTTTGTAGAAGAATGTTTAAAAAAGCAAACGGAAATACGCAAAAATTGCAATGTAACGAGTAATAAAAATGAAACTAAATCCGCTTACATTAGAAATACTTGGGAAGCTAAATTAATGGAGAAAAATATGTCCAACGACGAATACTGCGATGCGTTGATAAAGAAAGTTCTCGGTTCGTTATCTATTAACGCCGGCAATAAACCGATAATGAACGCCGAAAGCGAAAAAAAAATCAACTTAAAAGACGTTAAAGTCGTATTAACGAGAGTCGATTCTAAACCTCGTAAACTAGAATCTTCAGTATCGACAAGCGATTCGTCAAAAATCGCGTCAAGATCGAAAACTAAATATAAAGCGCCAGAAGAGGAATTGATGAAAAATCTGGAAGTTGTTAAAGTAAACGGTTTTGGAAATCTGTTGGTGTGTAAACATTGTAAATCGATTATAAGTAACAAACAGAATGCCTTGAATCATAATTGTTCCAAAATATCTAGCGATGAAGAGAAAAAGTGTGAATCTGTTCAAACAAACGATTCTAACTCTAATTCCAGAAAAACCACACGTAGAAAGAACGATTCAACTAATAATCTGAACGATGTAAAGGTTAATGTTAATCCCATATTAGTCAAAGTGACGGATAAATCACATGGAAATTTTATGAATAATAATAAACAGGTAACAAATTTAGTAAACGTCGATGTTGAATCTTCACAGAAAAATTATAAAAATAAGGGTAATAAACATGTTAAATCTATTGCAATTAATATAGATTCGGACCGGTGTTCTAGCCAAAATATTTTTTTAAGGAATACAAACAACGTGAAAACTGATATTAATTCTTCCATCAGTTCTGGTAACAAAAATTCTGAAATTAGTTCATGTAATTTTCAAAATAATAAGAGTTCTAATCAATTGAAGAAAAAACGCCTAAAAACGGATGACTTATCGTGTTATGATCAACAAATAGACAACACCTGTATGAAAAACGAGAATATTGAATCATCTACTACGATTATAAATGTTAAAAATATTAGAAGATCATCTTTAAAGAGTGTATCTAGTACAGAAAGGGATCCATTGGATGAAACGCCATATCCTGTTGGTCTTTTTTGTAGAACGAGTGAAACGTTAGTTAATAAAACAAATAAAATATCACTTGAAACAAACCAAAATGAAAATTCAGAACTCGATTATATGGGTAAGAAATATAAAGTGACATCCTGCGATTCGAGTGGTAAAGTTGTAATTTCTAGTATTAACAAAAAAAGTTCAAAGAAGAAATCAATGAGAAAACGTTCTAAAGAATTATTAAAACCAAAAATAAAATTGGCTTCAAAACATTTGGAACGCAGATCCTTTCGCGAGAAACATTTTACAATTTATAATATTGATCCAACATTAAAGCCGGATTATGTTTTACCTACTTCTAACAACATTATTCAGGAACCACAGATCACTACAACAGCAGTTTCTAATAAGAAGACTATAAAATCGAGCGGAAAAAGAAAACAATGAAAAATAGTTAATTTAATTTTTCCTTGTTGAAATACTTTAGGTTTTGTAGTACCAATACTTGGTACTTAAATTATAAATAATGTAATGTAATTTTATATTTTCCTTACAGGTTTTTGAAATGGTTTTGTTGTATCATTTTGTGTTTAATTTTATAAAATATAATGTTATATTATTCGAAAAGAAATGTTCATATATAATATATTATGATTACTTGAAAAAAAAATTTACAACTTCATCAAAAATTGTTATTTATTCTTTAAGATTTTTCTGAAATTTTAGAATGACGTGATTTTTAATAGATACAAGTTTTATTTATCCTTAGTTTTCAAGATTCATTTTATTTAATAGTAAAGTATTAACAACATGTAATTTATGTTCGTATTTACGTTCATAAATTTATTTAAGTAGTGTATGTAAAATATTTTATTTTTATAATAAAACTTTCTATTACATTTTGGTTTATTTACTTGAAATAGTAAAAAATAAATAAAATTTAATATAAAGTAGAAAAATTTCACTTCATATTACTAAAATGTTATTTGTAACAATTTTTTTCCACAGGGTTCAATGTTGTATTAAAATGTCAATAAAAATGTTATTATTTATATTAATAATTTAATATATTGATTCAAATTTTAAATAACTTCATTTTTTCATTATTTTATATAGCAAAAAAATAAAGGAAATTAAAAATTCATATATTTTATTCAAAAAAATAGTTTACCAATAAAGTGTATTTTAGTCGATATTTATAAATATGTAGATAAATTTAAAATACGAGATATTATACAGAGAATTTTTAGTCAGTTATGTAAATTTTATTTTATATATTTTTTTCTTATTACTTATTTTTTATGTGAGCACGAGAAATATTTGTAAATTATTTTTTTTTCTTAAACATATTAATTTGAACCGTTTATACTCAAGATTACTCAATTAATTTGTATTCTATATTTTAAACATTAGGTGTTAGGATTCAATTTATTTTTTGCTTATGGCAACACATTTCAGGATTTGACGTTTCTGACGTGTCTGATGATATTTTTGTTTGAACATGTAGATTTAGAAGTGTACAAATATTATGCGAAGAATTTATTTTATTCGTTTATCTTTACAAGTCTAGTAATTATTTAAAATAACGCTGTTTTTGATAATTTAATTGAAATGTCGAGAAGCGAAACATTGGAAGAAATGCTTTTGGAAGAAAGTAAACTAATTGCTGAAGAAAAGTATTTGCAGGATTTGTTGTCAAAAATAAAACAACAGAAAATATCTCTTGAAGTAATCTGTATTTAAATAATCAATTTAAAGTTGTTATTTTGATTTTATATACATATCTACTTTAACACTATATATAATTATGGATTTTTTGTACCTATATTAAAAAAACACATTTCCTTTAAAATAAATGTATAATGTTAAAGTTGTTCTCTTTTTTTTTAATATATTTTTTTATTTGAACATGAACTGTTTTTATATGGCATTGAATTATTATTTTTAGGTAGAACAAATGCAGCTCAATAGTATGTTAAAAAATTTAGAAAAACAATCTGTTGAAATGTCCCAAAATCAAGAATCCAAGGCAAGTTCGTCTGCGGTTAAAAAAAGTGAAAATCAAGAACATCCTCTGGATGTAATTCTTTCGAACGTAGAATTACTCGATGAAGTTACTTCGTCAGTTAATACAAAAGATTTGAATTTATCAATAATTAATAATTTCAATGGTAAGTAATAAATACATACTATTTGGCACAAAACATTTCTTATTTGTTCTTAATTATTATTATTATTATTATATATATTCTTTTAGACATGCTTTCAAATGTATTAGATGAAGAAACAGAATCAGATGGTGAATTAACACATAATTAATATGGTTTAGAAATACTGTGATCTCATAATATACATATATGTTTAGTATTGTAAAATTGACTGATTTTTTTTAAATGTGTTTACAATTGTCAAACATTCATGAAATAAAAAGTTTTATGAAAGACGTATTTATTTCAAGTTATTTTTTATAATATTTGTTTTATATTTTTATAATCGAAAAATTCATTGTTATTCAAAAAAATACAATATATATATTTATAAATTAGTAAATGAAATTACAAAAATATCATATATTTCGGCACGGATGAAGTTTTTTTATATTTTACTACTTAAATACTTTATCTTAAGAGTGACATTGAAATTTATATTAGCTCTTTAATTGGATAAATTGGATTATTAGAATATTAATGTTTTGTATAGTTAAATATATGTGCGGATATAAGTACAATTATAATAACCGCAGACAAATCCAAAAGGCCATAAAGTTTTAATTGTGCATGATATTTGTATAAGATTCATACTTAAGATAGAGGTCAACCATAGTTTTCTGACCAGTGATATAAATAAACAATCAAAATATTTTATAATTAATTTAATATCATTTTGTTATCAGGAATTCTGTATATGATATTTGGAAATCTGGTAATGATGGTTTGTAATTGGATACTAGTTAATTTATATAAAATGGAATTGAAAATGATTCATAATAATCCTTGATATCAGAAATAAAAATCAATATCTGATTTTATATCAACGATGTGAAAAATATGTTATCATTTTAATAAATAGACCAAAGAATGTAATATTGACGATTTAAATTTTATTCTATTATTTTTTTTCATTTAATACCAGTATCTTCATTAACACTATCTATATTTTTATTATCCGGTTTTATTATTATAAAATATCATTTGTAAAATGAATAATTATAATATGAGAGACTCAATCATATTATTCTAATAAAATAAGAAATCTAGCAATTTCAAATTGGTTTAATTATTAAGCTTGAAAACACGTCATTAAAAAGCCTTCTTCGTTTTGAGACTATGTACTTCCATGTGTGAATCCGCACATGGGTCTCTTGTAAGTATTATATATCCATTATATTGTGTTCTATTATAAAATAAATTTAGTATTTTTTTTTAAATGGACTGCTTGGTGATTGTTTGCCAGACCGCAAATGCCCAGAATAATCAAGAAAAAGACTAATAGAAAATAAAACTTAAAGAAGGTTAGTAAAGAAAAAAAAGAGTAGAATACTTTTGAAACAATAATTTTATTTACAATTAAATAGAATATAATCACACTGATTTTAATTTTTGAAGGCACTATCTTTATGCGATGTATAAAATAAAATATAAGCAGCGCTCGATTTTACATCATTTGGTTGTATAGGAGTTACCAAGTGGTCGTCGAATTTATACCAACTGAAAATTAATGAATAAACATTAGAAACAAGATGAAACTAAAGTATTATATGTAATATATTTAAAAATATATGTTTTTTGGATATTGTACCTTCTATTATAGCCACTTTTACAATATGCAGTATAATGACCTCCTTCCATTGTTCCATAATGATTTGAGACACCATACAAATTATATTTCATTGATGTGTCTTGGCAGGTATACATAATAAAGCTATCCAAAGGGAAATCAATATAGGTTTGCTTCTTTTTGCAAGTATTTGTAGAATATTCTTGATAAAATCTTTTGAAATGAATAATGAGTACAGGTGGAAGTTTAGATATATCTAATTTTTTAGTCGCTCTTCTCTTATTTTTACACACAGGACAATTCCAATCAGAAATTTCTTCTCCACTCAAATATAGTTTTAAACAGTCCTAAAATTTTTTAATAAATTAATTTGACAAAAATAGTAATATAAAACATATAATTTATATTCATATTTTTTAAATATAAGTTTCATTTATAAATTTGTGTTTTTGTGATTTTAATTTAATAATTTTTAAAGAATTACTAACGTATAACATAAGTCCATTAAATATAATTTAGTGTAGTACAATTTTTATAACTATTTTATTAATAGAGTTTGATATAATAAGAAAATCAAAATAAAATTTCCATACATTTAACGAATATCTGCTGGAATTATCAGCTGGAAGATCCAAAGAAAGATTTGAAAACGAGTCATATGTTATACTGTTTTTTCCACATTGTAAACAAGTAACGGTCGATTTAATCTGTCCATAAAATAATCTTTGTATAAGACTTTCTTTGGAATTGGTATAATCTAACCAGGCTTTTTCCGCAGGTGTTAGAGAATCCTAAAAATAAAACGTAAAATTATAATTACTTAATATTTAATAAAAAGGTTACATCATTTTTTTGTTGTTTATTACACTGTATGTCGTATCATAATATGAAGCACTTACTGTAATTTTATGTTGTTTCATTGGTATTTGTAAGTCGTCGTGAAGCCACTCCATCAGGATAACAAGAAACTCGTGTGAATCGTGTTGTTCTATACCACGAAACATATTTTTATACTTTCCAACGACAGTCTAAAAAAATATAATCTAATTAGTAAGGATTATTATTAATTACAAATTTAAAAAATCAATTGTGTAAATCAATATATAATGTAAATATGATAATGATTCAATTTATATTTCTATTATATTATTTTGATAAACAATTAAATATGTGTAAATATTAAATATTTTTTAACAATGAAAATATATTAAATATCGATAGATCGTTCAGAGTTCAATATTACATTTAGGTCATATTGACAAGAATTTAAATATTTTAAAAAATGTATAAAATATAATACACCAAAAATTACCTTTAAATCTCTAGTGGATATAAAGCGATATTGGCCAGACCAAAGTGTTTGTATAACGGCTGCCACTTCTTCAGCAATTGCACCATTTGTACGTCCATCTTTTATGTCTTTTTCACTGCGCGGTCCAAAATTTATATGTTTTCTGTAAGATGAATTCAGAAAATAGTATTATATATATATATATATATATATATATATATATATATATATATATATATATATATATATATATATAAATAATGACAACACTATAGAAAGAAAGGAAAAGGTAAGTACTTATATTGTCCATCACAGAAGTAATCGGCGAAATATGATGTATTATTCAAACACTGCATAATTGAATTCATATAGCAAGTAAAACCGAGGTTTTTCAATCCAGTTAATCCTGGTGCCTGAAATATAATGAAATAATTAATGAACGTATAATATTTGCACACATATATGATAATTATTGTCCTTTTTTTAACACGTCGTATTTTTTAATATTTTAGAGATGCAGATAAATATTTTTTATTGTTCAATTATATTATTCAGTATTTATTTTCATTTTTTGGTTATTAAAAGATGAAAAATATATAAAATTACTGCAACTGAAAAATTAGTGAAATGATAATTTTATATTTCAACATTATTAAAAGTAATGATCCAGATTTGTTATTAACTAAAAGAAGATATAGTTTAAATTTACAAATATATGGTATATTTTAAGAAATTGGCGTTTTCATTTATAAAAAATCAAAATCTTTTTTTTAATTGCGCAAACACGTAAAACAAATTTATTTACCTTTCCAAATAAACAACTTAAATGTTGCGGTGAGAGTTTTAACTTGAGTTTCACATTCAACACCATAATTTCTTCAACGACTGATATCTTATGAAAATTGAAATGTACACTAGATATCTTGGTAAGAAGCATGAAAAGAAGCGTAACGCGAAAACGGAAACACGAAAACGGCAAAAAATATTAAAGACAGATGGAACAGGAGAGCGATCAGATAAATAACCAACATCAACCAAAAAAAAAAATATATTGTTCAGTATTGTGAACAGGCGACGCACATACACTTTTCGAAATATTCTTTCCTTTGCAATATGTGTTTTTTTGACTTGCTTCTAAAAATCACTATGGTCGAATACGCGGATACACATTCATAACATAACATATTGTCACCAGTTACCGTCGATAATGTGTACTAATTCACGTGGCTGAAATCGTACGTTGAGTCACATGGATCAATTAAATAAAGTATTTGTGCACATTGTTTCAGCGCTGAAGGCACGCGAACTCGGTGTTTACATATGGCTTCCACGATTACGAAGCCCGACATGGGGAAAAATACGTAAACTGAATATTTAGAATTCGGCTAATTGTATGCGTGCGCAATTACTGTAAGCATTATAATGACAGACTAATGAAGGTTATCGAAAATAAATCGAACGATGTATATATATATATATATATATATATATATATATATATATATATATATATATATATATATATATATATTACGAATAAAAAACAATAGAAATACAAAGTAATATTAGATTTGTTGTTGACAATCAATGTTTATTTATATAAACAAATATTGTTATGTAACGTTATTTTATATACATTTATTTTCCTTTTGATGTTTAGATTATATTTTTTAATTTAACATAAGTTAATATTTTTCCATTGCATATAAACTTTTAGATATTTTTGTTAATAAAATTTTAATTATTAGTATAACTTACCGTTTTTTCACGACGGTCTCCAAAATCTCTCTCGCGAGTACTAAATCCATACGCCACGTTAGAATTTGGTTTTGTCGTTCTATCGAAATGAGGAACGTCAGGTCGAGCCTATTTTTTAAATTATAAAATAGTTATACTTTTAATTAACATGTTTTGTAAAAGTGATCTTTTTCTTTTTGATAATCACGGAATACAAAAAAAAAATTATAGAATTTTTGCAAAATAGTTTTAAAATTCTGGTAAAATATTTTTTCTAAGTTCATATAACACTAGTATTCCATGAAACACTCATTAATAATTATTAATTTAGATGATAATATATAAAATACTGATAAAAATATTACCTGCGCTATATCAAGTGGCAAAAATCTATTATATTCGTTCTCCTCTTCTTCCTATAGTAAAAAATAAATCTAATTAAAATTCGGTAGTTCACAGTTTTATACAATAGTAAATAATATATATATATATATATATATATATATATATATATATATATATATATATATATATATAATATATATATGATATAAATAAAATAAAAATCAATTACAGATATTTTTTGGTGGAGTAATTTTTTCTTTTCTCTAGCTTCAGCTAAAATTCTTTCTCTATCAGCTTGCATTGTTTCTAACTTTTTAGAAAGTGCAGCCTTTTCATCTTCAATATCTTTAATACGTTTTTCTTTATCAATCGCTTCTGGAGATTGATAACAATTTGACACATTTTTGTTATTTTCTTCATAATTACCATTATTAATACCTAAAATCAACGTAAAAAAATATTATTGATGAATAAAATATGATTATAAACTATAAAACAATATAGAATGAAGTTTTATAAATTGTATTTTTTTTCAATATGAAAAACGTAAATGTATAAGTAAAATTAATAAAAATACATACTTTCACTATTTAAAGAACTTGAAGAACTACTAGTATTACTAGCAACACTAACTTCTGGAATTTCAGGTATTTTTTTGCTCTCTTCCATTTCACGTTTTTTATATTCTTCCAATTGGATCCTTAGTTGTTGGTTTTCTAATGCCTAAAATATAGTTTTATTGATAAAAAAAATAAAAAAAAATCTTAAAATTTATATATAAAGTTATATATTTACCATATCCCTTTGTGCACTTTCCAATTGCATTATTTCAGATAACAATTCTTGTTCTCTGAGAACGTTGAAATTTTCACTATCATTAGAACTCTTGCGCAATTCTTCCCATTTCTAAAATATTATAAAATATTAATAATTTATAATTAACAAAAAAAAATATTAATGTGTGAAATTATATGAATTATACTTCTTCTGCTAAAACACGTTGTTTTTCGAGTAATAAAGATGAGCCAGCAATTTTTTCTTGTTCTTCCAAAAGATTCTTTACGGCCTTCTCTCTTTCTTCATATGTTTGCATTGCAGCACGCTATAAAATAATAATGATTTTGAAATCATTATTATCACATTTCATTTCATACATTAATGTAAGTGTGTTATATGGGTCTACTTAGGATCAGTACGAAAATAAGATTATTCAAAGTATACTCTCAATATTTAATTTCAACGATAAAATAATATTTTTAATAGGACGTACATAAAAACTATTACAGTTATAATTGAATTTCATTTGGCAAATATAGTCGAAGAAATAGTAATAGGAAAATAAAATTGAAATCAGAAATGAACGACGTACAAAAAATAATTAAATGATGGCGGTAAAAAGTTTTTAAAAATAACGTGTTATACATGTGTATATTAAACATCATATATTCTGGAAAATAAATAAAACCAATCGAAATACGATATTAAAAATTATCACATTTAAAAACTTAACATCACAATTGAAATAATTTATACGCACAAACATACATATATAATTGAAATAAAAATATTTTAAATTTATTTCGCAAATAAAATCGACATTCTAAAATAAATTAACGATGTCTGATAATAAAAATTTCAAAAAATCGAAGTGAAATCAATAGTAAACACTGAAATAATTTACATGAAAAGTTCTCGTAATAAATCGAAATATGGGATAAAAAGTGCGTATTTTGAATTGTGACAGCATTCGTATTATAAAAATCGTTAGTCAACGAATAAAAATGATGACACTATAATCGGCATCCATAGTATTTTGGTACTTTATATGATATACGACTTCAAAATATAATATATGTATAATATATATTGTTATATATTGTATTAAAATATGTATATTTAATGAATAAAAATTCCTGAATCGACAAAATATCGCATTCATTCTTTACAATGTTCTATTTTTCTATAGTTATCTTTGCTTTGAATAATATAACGTACAGAGCATATTTCAGTCAGCAAAAAATACTCATACAGAATAGAAAGATTCACTATATTATTTAATTCTATTTGATAGTTTGTTTATAAAAAATATATAATTATGTAAGTAGTATAATAGATGCTTGATAATGTTTAAAATTGTAATATTTATATGAAAATATTATATTTATTATTGTATGTTTTACGTATAAAAAAAAATAAATAATTTGAATTGCATAAAATGGTATTAAATAAATAAGAAAATATCATGAGAGATTAAAAATAATTATATAATTACCTTGCTACTTCTATCCACACTAGGATTCATTGTTTTTGACACAACGTTACTGTTGCTGAAAGTTGCATTGTTAGCAGTTGGCTTTTTGGATCTATCAAACTGCATTTTATTATCATTTGGAGAATATTCTTGTAAAATAGGATACTCAATTTCATCTATAACAGATTAATTTAATTTAAAAATTTCATTGTGTGCGTATAGATAAATTAAAACATATCGAATATTTACTTAGAAAATCATCTAAATCGTTAGGATGACTTGGTACAATTACGTGAGGATTTGTTGTATAGGTTGGATATGTGAGAAGCCAATTTTCATATCCTCCCTCAAGTAAAACAGGTGAACATTGATATATAATATGTGGATCCCACTAGGATTCAACAAAATAACTTTCAGATTTATAAACATATTCTATGTATGTAAAATATTTTAATATATAATATTTTTTACCTTCAACAATATAGTTTTCAGTAGTTGTGATGGTTTACTGGGAATAAATTCAACACTATTCCAATCACATATTATAATTGCATCCATCGTTGCTCGTTGAGACCATAATAGATGTGAATTTTCAGGTATTTTTTTACCTAACGAATTTGCACTAGTGCTGTTAAAAAATGACAAAAAATATTTTTAATTGTTTATGTAAATAAATGTTTAATACATGGATAAATATTGTTTTTTAAACATGTAAAATAAAGGAAAATGAATAATAAATGCTACATATATAACGAGACAGTAAAGAATAAAATGTTGATATAAGGTTAATTTAATTATTTGTAAAATTGTTCATTCGGAGAAGGATTTTTTGCATTTATAGAACTTCAAAAAAATGTTTATAAGAGCTATAGACAGAAATGGTTAACGAATGTTACTTTCTAGTTCTGAATGAATGCAAAAATATTATAACATTACAAAAAAAATATTGGAAAAACATTTGACTAAATATATAAATTGTTAATAAACAAACAGTTATAAGTACAAATTACCCAGCTATTATACAGTCCTCTGGTATATTAATGCAATTCGAAAACTTTATATGGGATTCTTGATAACATTGCTGATGTCTTATATCCAATATAAGAACTTTTTTAGACGCATCTTTAAGGAGATTGAAAAGTTGTAACGGTTTAATGGAAATGTCACTGTTATCTAAAAATTAATACGTGTAATTCAAATAATCTTAAAACTTCATAGATTTTGATTTGATAAAAAAAATTACCAATACAATTTGAATTTTTTAAATTATCTTGGACATCATTTTCTTTAACATTTTTCATTTCTACATCGATATCTTGTTCCATTTCCTGATGGCGTGTTTCCTGTTTTTGTCGCTTCAGTTGATAGCTATATTTCAGTTTATGTTTATATAGTAAATATTATTTATGTATTTATATTCTTATGTATAATGATAACTTACCGTAATATAAGATTATCCTTTAATTTGGTTGCTCGTTCAAGCGCATTATCACATTTCGTTTTTCCAATCATACGAGATACATACGTTTGCTCTTTACTGTAATCTGGTGCATTTTTAATATTTTGAATTAACGCCAAAAACCTCATAAATAATATATATGATTGCTCTTCATCTCCAGATAACCAATGCTCTTGAGCTGTATCATATATATTACAAGCGCTCTTACACAACCTGCATTAAAAAAAAATAAGGTCTTTAGCTATATAAGTAAAGCAATAAGATTTTATTTTTCTAAGACTGAAATAATTAAAAAGTTTCATTGTGCAAATTAAATGTTTCAATCGTTTCGAGTTTGTAACGTAAAATAAATGTTTTAGAAAAAAAAATAATTAAAAAAATACTTATTGACATTTTGTAATAAGTAATATATTTATAAAAATTTGTATGCTATTTATTTATCAAGGAAAAATGATTATTAGTTAGCATAATTGTGTCGCAATAAGAGTAAGTCTATCAATACAAATGAAAAAGTCAAGGTCGATAAATGTACTTAAAACGCAAGAATTACGATGCGGTTTAATTTGAAAAGTTAAATAAATGTATTACATATTGGCAGGTCTTCCCTTTAGGTTGGGAAGATGAAGTTTTCTGTCCAGATCGTCGATGTTTGATGCGACGTACAAGTCTTTGACTTTGGATTCGGGCATTTTGCGCTTTTCGATTTTTCTGCTCGCATTAATTGCATCAGTCGGAATTTTATTGTCGAACACTCAATTCCTTAAAAAACATAAGAACCATGAGTTGACACACACACACACACTGAAAACCGCCTCACTGACAAATGATAATTGACACTAGTCAGTGTTACCAACCGGCTGTAGTTTAATTCACTTTTTTAACCTTAATCGTTACACCCATTTTTTTTATTATTCATCTAAGATTATTTAGTTTTAAAAGTTAAATATAATGAAGCGAATTTTATACCTGTCATTAGTAAACGGTTTAAATACTGAAAAAATACAAATTTCTCAAAATTTACTCAAAATTAATCAGAAAGGTCATGAAATATAATAAAAAAAGATATTTTTTTTGTAGCTTACAATAATTCTACACAGTCAGAAAGTTCTATATCAATTTTAGAAATTATTTGAACGTATTTTTATTTGTAATAATAGGTATTTATAAAACTGACATTTGTTTCTAAAACGTTTTTTACCAGAGATAAATTAAATAATACAAAAATATATAAATAAAAAATATTTAAATAATTTTAACTACTTAAATGAAAAAAATCAATTTTTCATATACTTTTTAAAAACTTTTTGATTCAAAAGCAATATAAAAACTGTCTTTTTACTTAAAATATAAAAATATCAAATTTCAAACAAAAAAGGTGGAAACAAATAAAATAATCACAGTTTTTCATAATCATAATCGTTAAATTAAAGAACAGGTATCTAAACATATGGTTGCGATAATTAATACTGAAATTTTCAGTAATTTACTTTGATTTAGTTGTATAATGTAATTAAATGACTAATTTATTTTGACCTATAATTAAAAATAGTATTTTTCAATTCGCAACAATTTTTTTAAAATTTAAAATTAAATTGTTAGAATAAAATATTTTTTGAATTATATGAAATGGTATACGCGCTAACGTGGATGGTCGCGTTTAACGATATTTGGTGAAACGTCACGGCGGTGTGAGTGACGCCTGCGTGGGGGGGTATTCGTCTCGGCGTTTCGGGTCGATCGCGAATCGGTTTTCGTCTGCGGTCCGCAGTCAGCTGGCGATCGCAGCGTCGGCGAGTTGTCCGTGATCGTTGAAGGCCGTCGCGTCCCGCCATGTTTTCGGGACTCACCAACCAGGTTAGCTCTTGGATGGGAGCGGCCAAGGGAGAACCTCACGACGAGGAGGTGCCTCCGCCGGCCGCAAGCGTTAACGCCAACGCGGAACCCCTTCAAGAGCCCGACAAGACTCAGAGGTACAATTATTCTGCTCCCTTCCCTCACGCTCACCCTCTTTCCCTTCGCCCCTCGCCCCTAGCCCTCTTTTCTCCACCCCCTTTCTTTCACTCCTTTTGACTAGCCTTCTTTTCTGTTACATATCGCTTTCAATGTTTGCTTTTCAACAGTTCGTCTGGAGTTGCTGCGCTGCCATTTTTGATTAATATTCTCATTTTTAATATATTATTATTATTTTACAATGGCTTCCCTACGTAAGTTTAATATCTTTTAATTTTGACAAGTCTATCGGTACATTGACCCGCAGCCTAATACTTTTCCTTAATAACGTATGTCGTTTATTTATATTGCGCAAATTCGCTCATTAAATAACCACCGAGAGGTATAATTTAATAAATTCTCCTTTTATTGTTTTTCAACGAGTAATCGTTAAAAACAATAATTTTTACACTTTTATTTACAGCTATTGGAATTAATTTTTAAAATATTGCATGAATTTTCTTTATATATTAGCTATTTAATGCATTTTCTTGTCAAATACTAATAAATATATGAATTTATAGATAAGAAATGTACGGCGTAATATTATATATATATATATATATATATATATATATATATATATATATATATATATATATATATATTTAATGACGCATATTAATATTGATGCAGTAATAAAAGTCTATGTAAAACCTTAAAACAGACGTTGAAATGTTACTAAAAATTAGTTGTCTTAATAGAAGTATGTACTTTATAAAAAAATATATTAATTTGTTTATTTGAGTATAATGCATTAATAATAAAAGTATTTTTTTTGTGCAAAACGCAAACGTTCTATATTTATTCATTTTTTTATGATATATATATATATATATATATATATATATATATATATATATATATATACATATATATATATACATATATATATATATATATATATATATATATATATATATATATATATATATATATATATATATATATATATATATATATATATACATATATGTTGTTATATTTAGTTCAAGAATGTGGCGAATGTTTTGTTTTTAGTATGCGCATATGTATGTATAATGATGAATGGTCAAGGTTTAATCAAATTATACGATAATAATTTAGTTATGAGGGTATAAAATGCAACTTAAAAAATAATGATTTTAATACGTAAATAAAATGTTTTTTTAATGTTAGACCTGCTTTTTTTTTGCAGAAATTCGTTACGTTTGTTAATGCCATTTCTGTTAAATGTAAATGCAAATGTGAATTTTTAGAAGTTTATCAGTAATATTTTATGTAATTTGAAAAATATTTATTCGCTTTTTTAATTTATGGAAATCTATAGTAAAAATTAATTTTAATTTTGTTGCAGAAATATTTCTTCCATATTTCAATTTTCTTTTTCTTTTTTTTTTATTTCACTCATATTGAGATTAGTTGACTTTTTGAACATGTATTTTCAGGATATTTATTTTTAATAAAAAAAAAGTTATATTAAATTATAGATTTAAGTTTTCCATGTAGTATTTTAGCGTAGCAATAGTACAGAAAATTAAGAGAAATCATAATATATAAAATACTATGTTTGGCTTCTATTAGAGTAAAATAATTTAAGTTATGTTTAATTTACGTAATCGATTAACCATATGATTTATTAAACGGTATTTACATCACTTTTCTGTACAGCCCTACAAAGACCGGTAGCAGATTGGACATGTTTACCAATGTGAAATCACAAGTGACCGGATGGCTTCCAACGGGAATATCGATACCCGGTCTTAGAAAAGGAGGCGAAGCCGAACAGCCTCCGGCCGAAAGTGGTGATGCTCAACCAGTGCCCGATCCTACTCCGGCACCAGTGGCCGACGTTGTAAAAGACGAAGACGATAATTCTAGGTACATTAGGTACGGGGCTATCCACTAAAATGATG
Organism: Leptonema lineaticorne; assembly: GCA_024500535.1. Lineage (NCBI taxonomy): Eukaryota > Metazoa > Arthropoda > Insecta > Trichoptera > Hydropsychidae > Leptonema > Leptonema lineaticorne. Next base: position 10,480,294 of record JANIJI010000021.1, read on the forward strand.
AGTCACTACTTACACATTTTCATTTTTGATTCTATATATATATATTAATGCATTTTGACAATTTTTTGCAACATTGGTTTTAATATTAACATGCTAATTAAAAATATGATTTAATTATTGATTAATCATATATTAAGTAATATAGGAAGAAAAAAAGTTGATTTTTAGTGCATGATTTTTTATTATATAGTAAATAAACATCCAGTATTTTTTTTTATCAAGTTTTGATTACTGGACTCTTAAATTACATATATAATATTAAATACGACACAGTGTGATTTCAAATTACAATTCCGTATTTTAATTAGGCTAGGCTAGATAATTTTTATGTACAGTTTTATTGCATGATTTTTTCTACTCTTATCACTTTCACGCATTTCTTTCTTATGGTATACATTAATTATTTCATAATTTACATCTTTATATCATCATATATTGTCTTAAAGTTAATATTTATATTTCAGATTTTTTTCCTTTATGTAATAATTTTCATCGATTTATTATAATCGATATAATTTTTTATGTGAGTTTTATTGTATTGTATTGAGGTAATTTTTTTTCAGTATTATATAACGGAGTAGCAGGAATTAATATGTCATTATTTTTTTACTAATCATAAGGGTATAAAGGTTGCATTTTTTTTATCACAGTGTGATCATTAAATTTTTCATATAATGATCTTTTTCCATTGTTAGATTTAAAAATCTTTGGTGTTGAATTATTTTATCATTCTCAAATACGTATTTCTATTGAAATGTCTTTTGTGGGTGTAAAACTTGAAACCTGCTACACATTAAACAGGCGTATTATCGAGTAAGCTGACATAGACAGTTTTAATTGTATATATGTTTATGTATTTTCTAAGATTAATTGTTGCTATCAACCTAGTTGTTAGTGATTAGTTAATGTACATCGGTATTAATGATTAAAAGAAGAATATATAGTTAAAATACAGCCTATAATTATTTTATAGAAAAATATCATTATGTCACCTAATCGATGGTGTCATTGACCTGATCCATATGTTTCGTAAATTTTGATGTGCTGCATATATATATATATATATATATATATATATATATATATATATATATATATATATATATATATATATATATATATATATATATATTGGTTTACAGAAGGTTAAAAAAATATTTTTTCTTTTATGTTAGGTAAATGTGATGAAACTTTCTTTTTTTTATAAATTGATGTTTAAATTCAAATTATGTTCTATTTTACACGTACCTTTTAATTATGATGCTTACAATTGGCTGTTAGATATTGAAAATTTTCTAAAAAAAAACCAATGGTGCAATCGATTATCATTTATAACAAAATAAAAGCAGAGATGCGCAGAGCTAATGTATAACACGAATTATTTTTATCTTATTTTTTCATATTTTCATAAATTTTATTTTTCATTTTGCTCTTTTTCAATAGCGTAATTTTTAATGCACTATACGTACTTATATACCTAAATCTCTTTTTTGTTCATATTTTTACATCATTAGTATTATTGCAATATATTTTTACCAATTTTATAATATTTTTTTTGTCATAATGATTTTTTTTATAGTCACGATTACCACTGCTATGTTCGATCATTTGCTTAGCGCAGTCAATGCTGATTAGATATCAATATGTTTCAGTGACATCATTTATGGATGGACCCCATTTTATTTTAATTTCATTCAATGTTTATTATTATTTTATGTTAACAGATTTTTCACTCGATCATTATTAGTACACATTTTATTATTATTATTATTGTGCATTTTTGCTTTGATTATTTAGGCATACAAGCTTTGTTCTTACAATTCGCAACGATATTATTAAAAAAAAATTGCTGGTACGATTTTTAACTTGAAAAATCTTAACAGCAATACGAATTAATTTGGCGTTTTTTAAGCAGTGTTTCTAGAAAACAATAAAATTTAAAATTAATGCTTTAAAAAGCGCTCGGTTTTTTTAAATAATTTTTATCACTTTATTATAAAACTTATGAATTCTTATATTATATTAGCGTAATGTTACAATTTCAAGCTTCGTTTTGTATTTTGATACGATATAGATTAATTATTTTTTGAATTAGCAAAAGGATTTTTATGCATAACGAATGGTTTTCGTTGTTTTTTTGAGCAAATCGCTTCTTTTTTTAAATCGTTGGTTCTGTTTCGATAAGGTTAGGTGTAAGTGTTGATATTGTTATATTACAGTGCCACAGGAGGTGCTGATAGTGGTCCAGCATCTCCAACAGGAACACCCACCGAAGAGAACACAGGTCAAATCGGAAACGGTATTATTAAGCTGTCTTTATTGTGTTAATGTTTTTAATTCAGCTAAAGATATGTAAATTAATCCCAATATTTAATTCTAGTCACGACCAAGGCGGTTGCCGGAGCCAAATCTTTGGGTAGTTTTCTATATTCAGCTGTAAATAAGGCCGGAGCCAAAGTCAGCGAAGCCGGCGCAAAGATCAAGAAAACTGTGGAGGAAAACGTGAGTATGCATTTCTTTTTCGCCAATGAAAACAAGTACGACATAAATCGATAACGGTATTTTATACTGATTTTTTGAGAAGAGGGAAATTATGCTTTTCAAATTGGAGTCTTCCTTATTAGTAACATGTTTTTATTGTCGGTACATATTCTATTTGAAAGTACGATTTACTAGTTTTTCCAGTGCATCCTATGGGATTTGATTAGGTGTTTGAATTGGGTCAGCAGGTCAGTAGGCCTCGGCGGATTCGAGTATTACGTTCGTTCATGATTTTGTCTATCGAATAATTGATTTACATTATTTTAAGGTCGACAATGTTCGTTGTAAATAGTTCATTCGGGAGATGCGTTTTAAAAGCGAAGTCATAATTTTATAACTTGGTTTTAATTTTTACTCCATTTTTAGTTGAAATATAACATTTTTATTTTTAGTTTGGTTTGTTTTCATTCGAAATTGATGTACTTAGAACCGATTCTCGTAATGGATTACTTATTAATAGAACTTATATTGAAATGATCTTTTATTATTTATTTTATAAAAAAGTTTAATATATCAGTTGCTCGTTTGATATTTTCAGACTGAATTATTTTTCATAGATATAATTTTGATTTATTAATCTTGTCATCATTTTTATTCTTTTATTCTTTATTACGTTTTAATTTCAGAAGTACGTCCAAAAGGGTAAAAATTTAAAAATCGTTATTTTTTAAATCCCCTTTTATATAATATATTTAAAATACTATGATATATTGAATAAGAAATCCAAAACGTAGTTTTTTTATAGAATATATATTTTCTATATATTTTGTAATGCTATAACTTATTTTTTTATTATTGAATATACGTCTGGATTCTGAATTCGAATATACACGAAACCGGCGTAGAATAAAATAATATTTTTATTCTACGAATTTTTGTGAGAAAATCGATGCGAATCTGGATAGAGAATATACACATTTTAGACATTGCATACAAAGCGTTACTTTTACTTCGCCACAAAGGGGAAAAGGGAACGAAAATAAACGAATCCACTGGAACGCTCCCGAAGGTGTGTATCCTTCCTTACTCTGTACACATTCACACGGTATAATATGCGAACCCTTAAGGATATTCGAGATATAACATTCATGGACTATTCGTGCGATATCTCTATATCCGAGTCACGATCATTCGCCATTGTTTTTATTGATGACAACGAACATATATATATATATATATATATATATATATATATATATATATATATATATATATATATAAATTCGGAGTATTTCGTCGTCGTCGTCGTCGTCGTAGTCCCGTATCGTAGCGTTGTTCCGCGAGTTTTCCACTCGGTGTTGTTACGTAACTTCGTAGCCGTTATCGACCGCTGGGGTTCTGAAAACCCCATTCCCCGTTTTCATCCCCGCCACTGACACGAAAACTCCGCCCCTCAAACCTTCGCCTCTGCACACCTCTTTCCGCGCCATATACGCCTTTTTGGCCCCTGGCCCGACGAACCAGCGCTTCGATACTCGTTTCGCCTGTTATAAAATGCATTTTTTATTTTTTTTTACGCTCTATATATTTAATAAATAATTATTCATTATATAATGTAAATAATTACGTTCATTCAGATCGTCATTATTATAAATTGACAGTGTTTTTATTTTTAAACATAATATATATGGTATATATATATATATATATATATATATATATATATATATATATATAAATTGATTTTTGATTAATATTTCAGAGTATTACGGCGACTTTTTTATTATTACATAACACAATTTTTCTATATATAATATAATAGTAAATATGAATTGTATAAACGAATCATATATTCATCGAATTGATATTTATATAGATTATAAAACTTATACATATATACAATATATGCTTCGATAATGTGCAAGTGCTTTTTATATGACTCAATTTATACGAAGCTATTACCGGTCGTATTTATAGTCAATATTATTAAGTTAAGTCTATTATTATTTTTATTACGAAAAATAGTATATTTTATACTATTAATTTGATCCGATTTGAAGTGAAATCCGATATTAATCGTCAACTATAAATATTGATATAGTATATAATAGGCGTATCTTTAGTCGTCGATTTTTAATTATTGAAATTGTCTTTAAGTAGATTAAAACCGGCACTTTCGAACTCAAAACACAGTGATCCATTCGCGTATATAAATCTGTTGTGCTGCTATTTTTAACCGATTGAACTACTCAATGCGTGTCATTTATTCGGTCATGCGCACTTAACAACAATTAAGCGAATTTGTAGTTAGTGGTCGAGATGCGATCTAATAGCTTTTTACTCAAAGTGGTACATTTAAAAGACTATAAAAACGACACGTATCGAGAAAAGGGAATAGACAAGGATGGATACTATTTTGAAATGCAATTTTCTTCAGAAAATTAGTAATTATCGGTCATAACAATAATTACTGTTAGAGTCCGTCGTATACGGCTGTGTGAAACGATGCTATTAATGATAAGTTTTTACGATTTCGTTCATTCTTTATATACTTTTTTCTTTTCAATATGTAAATTCTATATAAATATAATATATATTTTTTTATTGATTCGTTTTTACCATTTCTTATATCATTTTCAAACACATAAACGACTGATGTAGGTTCAATATGTGTCAAAAAATGAGTTTGGTTTTCATTTCATTTTTTATTTATTAGATATATTAGGAAAAGTGTTTAACAACTATTGTAGTTTAGTAAAATTTATGAAAGCGATATGATTCAGAGTTTTTTGTTGAAAAGTAGAATATTGTATATTTATTTATTTTCTTCTTCATTTAAATTTATAACATTTTATTATCAATTAACAGAATTCATTATTTGATAAGAGTCTAAAACTGTATCAATTTTATTTTCAGAAGTCTAAATTTGTTCTCGTTTGTAATTATTATATTGTTTTATTTTTTATTACATATTAATGGCAATAGTGTGAATTATTTAAAATTGCATTCGAAACTGACCTCGCTGCATTCGATTTTTTTTAAACGGAAATATGGTTTGCACGACGATTAGTTAGACGCAAATTTATTTAGCGTTAAATATATTTTTCACGTCGACGTGAACGATATGTGTTTAAAATTAATTTTTCGAACGTTCCATGATATTTTTTTTTCAATAATAGCTCCCATTAACATATTAGTGAATCTTTTTTTTTCATGTTAAAATTTTACTGCCTATTTATTTTTTCGCGACGATGCCTCAGTTGAATATTTATGAAGCGCAATAATATATTTTCCGATTTTTTTTTCAACAATATATATGTATATTAGTTCAATACGTTCGTAAAGTCGATAAAGTGTGCGTATGTTGGTTTCATCACAATGTCGAACAGATTTAATTAAATCCAGTTCGTTGTTCGTTTATTTGTACAATATATTTTACATATTTCAATATAGTTTTACATATATTGATTTGTCAGTTTTTAATATTAGATTTTATTTTTATATAAAGCTTAAAAGTAGTAAATTTGTTTATATTTCATACATTTTATTCTCAGCGTAATTATTATTCAGTACATGAGTTCTTAAAATATTTGAATTGTGAAATAATCAATACATGTCTGAGTCAGATAATCTAAAAAAATGGTGTATAATGCTTATCCTTTCTGTGTAGTAATCAAGGGGTTGAATTAAAGAATGGAAATAAAAATTAAATAACTTAATAAAAACATGTTTTATAGTTTATTATAAAATTTGTTTTTTTTAATTATTCAATAACACGTTTTAGATTTTTTTGTTACAAAGCTTTTATATTTGTAAATTAGTGTCAAATTTATTATTAATATTCTTTTTCAAGAAATAAATATTTTTTCATTTTTACTGTGAATATTTATGTATTAAACGTGCAAAATTACGACTCTTTTTAACATCTCCTATATTTTATGAGAAAAGTTTTTAACGTCTCTTTTAATTTGAATACAGCCAGAAATTCGTTAGTGTCAAATCGAGATTGTGCGAGTGGTCCGAGGGCGTTATAAATTTCAGACCTTTCAGCGTTTTCGTAATTGTATCAAAGCTGTTACACAATAAACTGAAACCAGACACGATCAAAATAGATAGGATGGCTATTGAATATAGATTAGTGCCTGTTTCTATATCTATTGCTGTCGACGTTACATGGCAGGATATTTTATTTATCAGTCATCCCTCGTATATGTTAAGTCGTATATTATAGATTTCTTTATATATTTGAATTTATTTTATTTCAAATCCGTTTTTTGACTGTTTCAAATTTCCCCTGAGTATTCTATGTTATTTTGATACAGTTTTTTTTCATTATAAATCCAAGTGTAAATATAAAAAATACTTTTATTATAATAGAATATGTTAACATTACTAAATATATAAACATATATATTTCTAGTTTTTAATTTTATTATAATGAATATTTTTACTATTTCCTGTATAATAGATAGTTATAACTAATAAGTCATGAGTGTGAGTTAGATTGGCAAGTCATTTAAAAGTTAAATTGTCTCGGAAACTTGGAAATATGAATGAAAAATGGTTATAGGTTGAGTGCTTTTGCGATATGGATATCTTAGAATGGTAATTATCTATGTAAAAGTTATTTGAATTTTAAATTTATATAATATTATAATATCAATAATAAATTGCTAAAAAATTTATACATTTGACTTATTTTATATTCATATTAATAACTCAGAATAACTGATTTAATCAACTGTTTGCATATTGTACAATTTTTGAAGGTTTGATATAAAATTGGCGACTATATATTATTATAATGAAGAAATTAAAATCGATGAGGCTCAACAAAAATCATTAACACTATAGTGTTTTAATGATGATTTAAAATGTGAGACAAACAGATTTTTACGGGTCGATTGTTCTAAAAAAAACATTAAAGTGTGTTACGTAAACTTGAAAAATAAAACATCCTTACATACAATGAAATAGAGCGGTTCCTGGCCTTTGGCCAGACATTATAGGCGCAGTATATCTGCAAATTTTACTCGTCGTCGTCCAAACGCCAATGGTCCAACGTTTAAAATTGTCCTTAATGTGTGAAGAGGGTCCTGCGTCGGGATCGAATCCTTTTTCTTATTCCGCATACATCGTACGTGGGTTTTTGGACGACACGGTTAATGCTACTTTTTTATACGTGATCGTATGTATGTATATATATATTATTTTCCTTTTTCTTTTTGTACAGGAAAAGTGCTTTTGAAAACGTCCAAATATCTGTCTCATGTGACGTTGGCCATTTTTCAAACAATCGACGGGTACGAGATCGAAGTCGAGAACCCGATATTACCCGAAACGACCCTCTTGGGGTGTTTTTCTCTTTTATTTTGCACCCAACGAAAAAAATTCATACTGTTATATTTGTCACACCCTTTCCTCTTACACGTAATATATATTATACATATATTTGTAAGTTATGCATATTATTATATATGTAAACTTTCCGAGCTTTACGCAGTGTAAAGTGCGCTTAATCCGTAATCCGGCTTTCGTTGATTAATATTCCACGTTGGAAATTTTAGACTTGTCGCAACGGAATTGATACTGTAAATCATGTTGAAATTTTCATATCTATAGCTATGTGTATACGTAAATATTATTTTAGCGTATGATTATTATATAAACGTAATTTTAAATTTAAAATCCATCATTAAATATTTATAATTTATTCCTTTCGTTTTCTATTAATTTGTCGCGCAAGCATTAAAAAAATGTTCCTAATTTGTTGGATAGTTTTTTTATATTCATTTGAATTTGATTTTATCAAATTTGATGATTTCTATGAAATAATATTTCTTTTATCTTTATTTTATATACGAAGTTTTTTCTTTTGTTTGACAATTTTTGGTTCGAATTCAGGTTTCAGGAAGCTTCTTTTGTCGTGAAGTTTGTAACTCGAGTGGTTTTCTATTGCTCTCTCGAGTTGTTATTTTTCTGTAAGGTTATTCTTTTAAAGTTAGCGTAGTAGAAAACTCTTGAGATAGTTAAGACGCAATTTATTATATTCTTAAGCTGTATTTGGTTTCAGTATTAATTTATGTAAAATTGTGTAGACGATTCTTAAACTTTCTTATTAAACGAAACATTTAACGGACTTAACAATTTTAAAGAGTGTAAAAGAGTTTAAATTTTTGAAGAGCTTTACAAATATTAAGTTGATGTTATAAATTTATTTAAATCTGCTTACGCATATATTATCGAGCGATTTTTTTTATACGACGTGAACTATAATTATTTTTTTATACACGATGTACCTTCGTTAGATATTTAATGAAATTATCTAATCCCTAAGAGATTTAAATTGAATCAAATATGTATGATTGGAATTTTTCGAGGTCCGCCGTTTCGGCATTTCACATATATTTTCATTCGACGTTCTAACAAATAACAATATTTTTGTATATAGTCAAGATTTCCGTATTGTATTCGATCGTACAATGTATACATTTCATCGACAATATAGAGGACTATATATATATATATATATATATATATATATATATATATATATATATATATATATATATATATATATATATATATATATCTATATAAAATATCCGAATACGTATAAAATTTACAATAACGAAATATCCTCATTGTGAAATATGTATTGACGGCGAGGAAATGATGCAGGAAAATCGTATACGTCCGTACGTGATACGCCATTCAGCCCTCGAACAACCCTCATCCCTTGTATCGTTTTACTCATACTTTATTCGAGGATTAAATACGGCGGATTATTCGATTATTCAGCATAGGGTTTTATTCAGTGTTAATCTTTTCAGTTATTCGTGCCTTTTGTAAAAACGTGTGTTGTGTGAACTCATACAACTTATGTTTGTAGCTTGAATACATTTTAATTAAAAATTTTTTTTTTCAATAAAATACGTACTCAAATTTATATTATACGAATAACGAACGAAAATTTATTTTTATATTTTTAATATTTCAAAAATATTGAATATCGCTTTTGACTCTAAAAAAAGTAAACTGACATCGTGATGCTTGAAAATAGCATTCAATTTTATAAAGAATGATTTGATATTGATTTATTTATTTTTCTACAATATATCTATCATTGTCAAATTTTAACATTTGACGACAGAAGATTGTTTATCATTACACTTGACTTTTATTAATGACCTTTTCGATATTTTTGTGTTCTTTTTTTTTGGTTTTATTATCCTAATAAATCCTTTTTTTTTCGCAAATACTCTGTTTTTTACATAATCGTATTGATATTATTGACAGTTTTTATTGATCTCAATTCTTACATTATTGACAGATCTCAAGTGTAAATATTGCGACTGTTTACTAATCGATCGATATAATTATATCTAATAAAATGTCGCATTCAACAAGAACAAAAGATATTTGCCGATATGGTCCAAATCCGTACTAATCTTTAAATCTTGGATTGAGAAGGGTTCATTTTAACACATCTTTATTTCTTGTTTATAGTATATAGCAGAAATCCCAATCTAAGTAATATTATAAGGGATTTTGTTTTTATTACGTTTAATATTTTTTATCGAAATATATTCATATAATCGGAGAAAGTAAAAAAAACGAAGAAAAAAAATCATAAAGTCGAAATTGTGTTATGAGGCATGATAAATGCGAATTTCTTCATTTAATCATCTAAGGGGAAATTCAAGGGTGAAGAGAAGTAGAGCGGAAGAGAACCTTTTGACTCTTGATACCGGATTACCGAATGGTATACGGATAACGGAAGTACAAGATTTCTGTTCCAGACAGCAACTTCTGAAATAGGAATCGTCATGGTGATTATCAATTTTCGACGACGACACTTGTTGTCTTTTGATTTATAATAATTATGGTGCTTTCAGCAAATTGTATTTGTTTGAATTATAGGATGAAAAATAGATTTACTTTGTATAAGCTATTCTTTATAATATATAAATATATAAAATTCTATCATAAATATATTTCTTATATAACAAAAACCTATAAAAGCCACTCTGATGCATTTTATCGATTTCCATGATGAATTGTAACTGGAACGGGACTCCATTTAGGACGTCGCACTGTGACATATAAATGAAATATTTTAATATTTAATAATGCTAGTGCCACGATGATATATCGGATAACTTTTATAGGTAGACCGGTGTCAGATGACGAGGGTTGCCAGCGCAATTTCCTTGCATTTTATTATAATAATATATAATATATACACCGTGGGGAACGCTTTTGAGCTGCGCTCGATTAATTCCACGATTTTATCCCCATTGAACCATTCCCGTGTACCATCGATTTAACTCGTATCCCGTTTCAATTCGATAGTAGTCGATCGTTCCTTTTCGACTTGGGAAATACGAAATGGGATTCGAGGTCGAATCGTGTGGAGATAATTCGGAAAAATAGATTTTAAGTCTAAAAAAAATAAGCAAACGTACCGAATGTGTGTGCATGTATTTATTATATATATATATATATATATATATATATATATATATATATATATATATATATATATATATATATATATATATATATATATATATATATATATATATATATATATATATATAGTAGAAATCCTTCGTGTTCCTTTACCTTGTAGGATTTCAGCCTATTTTCACGATAATGTAAATATCGCACTGTGGGAATACAAATACGACAATTTAATAACGATTCGGGACAATCAATAAGATATTTTGCTTACACAATATTTTTTCCACACGGTTTCTTATATACGTCGTTTTATATTTTTCCCTTGAATATGATTTGCGTGTATTTTTTTTTTTTGTTGAACTGGATTTTAAAATTTGATGTTTCTATTTAATAAAATAGTGTAGTGTTAAATGAAAGAAATGGTATATTCTTTTATAAGTGAGCTATTTTTTTGCGAATTTGAAAATAATTTAAAAATGAATTCGTGCATTTATATAATAGTTTTTCTAGATGTCTCTTTTGTGTAATTATACTTTTTTTATTCATATAAAGATATAATTGTTGTAGATATCAATTTAATCAATCATTTACAAAACTTTTATCAGTTAGGTTTGTTTTATATCGTGTAATGCATAAATTAATTACAAATTCATTAAAGTTTAAATTGTTGAAACATTTTACACGCATTCATTTCTTCATACCCTCGCCGTTCCTTTGAGACCTTTGAGAGTTTACTTTGTCCGATTTCATTGCTGTGTCTTTTCATCAACAAAGCTCGTATTTCTTGTAGATTTTTTTTCCTAACAATGCTCTGACACGTCTTACCCTACATTTTACATGACGCTTTTGTCAACTATAAATTGTACGGGTCAAACACCCTCATATGGACCGGACAATTTTCCCTTTTATCTTCTAGGAATTCAGTGACAAGCCGGAACTCCGTTGCCAAGGTGACATTCACTATCAAGTGCTACTATTAAGCTTAGGTATTTGATTAAACGAAACTCCTTCGATTAGCTTCTAGAACTCCAAAAACTCCACAAAGCTATATCAAATTCCATATCTTCTCGTTTATTATTACACGATCTTCAAATTATGGTCAACAAACTTTTGTAAGTTTGTATATATATGTATATAAAAGTTTATTTTTGTTATTTCGCCGCAGGCTCACCGATAACATTTTCGACGATAACTAAAAGGTGGTAAAACGAGGGAGTTTTCTTCGCATCGTTGCTGGATTTTCGTAATTGGAAAATTATACAATTGTCAACGTCAAATTTTACGGATCTCCAAGTTTTTCTCTTTGTATTCGAAAATATCTACGATTTTTACGCCCACGATCGAACCCTTCCAACGCCCACGTCAATATTTTTTGTTATACTAATAATACAGTATTTTCTCGGGGATAATTTTATTTCTGAGGCCTATTACGCTTTTATATATCGATTTAGAAATTTCTCAAATATCGTTGAAGGCACATTGCGAAAAAAATATATTTACATATATCGGTAACGGTTACGAATGAATATTATTTTTCTTTTTACCTCGAATGCTTTTTTTTACGAGTTATCTCTATCGCGTTATTTATAAATTTCAGTGAATTTACAGAATAAAATATCGTATCGTAACCGTTTATAAAACGTACCGGATAAAACGTTTAACCGCATTACATAAGTTCCCCTTTTTATACTATTATTATTATTCCCGTTTTAGGTTACAATAAATCGTTTTTTTTAGGGATATATCTCTTAACGATAAAGTTGATATATTTTAGTATACACTTTTTTTTTCATTCAAACGTTAAAAAAAGTTTATCCGTCTTTAATTTCCGCAAATCTTAGCGAACGTCTTTCAGCATTGATATGCGGTATCCTTAATAATCAAATACCGATATCTTTTACGTTTACGTTTCGTATATATATATATATATATATATATATATATATATATATTCATTGAAATATATATGTATTTATACCCATTGGAATTCAACGTAGACGTACGGAATAATGACAATTTATGTGCGGATAATATCGGTTCTCATGTGGTTCATACACAACGTGCGATAAAGGATGTCGGATCATTGGTGAAATATCGGAAAACTCTCATCCGTTAGAGTTCTGAATTACTTCCGCACCTTCGTTTCAGCGTTTGTAATATTGTTTGTTTCTGTTTTATTTTTCTTTTTATTTTTTTTTCTTACATATTGTTATATTGTTCTTCGTCTAAAAATCATTTATAAAAGACACGATATTCGACGATAATAATTAACCAACCCCCTTACTCGTGTCGTTGAATAAAACGAGTACCCACTACGTCGTTTACGTGACTCGGTCACGAACGGATATATATATATATATATATATATATATATATATTTTCTTTTTTTCTGAAAGTGTTCTATATTTTTGTTATTATTACATATATGTATATAGGTATAAGCGTCGGGAAAGTGTTTTTCGGAAAATATACATTGATTTTTTTTTCGTAATTATGGAAACGAAAGAAATATGGGATTGTGTGCCGTTTGAGTTGACGGGTTAATATATGCCGGTTGATTAACACTCTATTTTTATACGGCGATGTATTAATATGATTTAGAAATAGTTTTAGGTTTATTTTCCGGAAAATTAGTTTATCGTTTTTTTATATTTGAATTATCATGACGAATTATATTATAACGATTTTGCTCCATTGTTGTTATTTAAAAATTATTACAGTAATTATTAGAATATTTTATTTTTAGTATTTTTTTATCACTTATTATAATTTTCTAGTTATTTTAGAATAATACTTTATATATTTCGATTTGGATTGATAAATTGATAAAGTTTTATTATGTATTTTTTTTTATTTTTATTCAAACGTGCATAATGTGAAATTATTAAAAAAGACAAATTTCCTTGATTATTGAAAATCTATAATATTCTGTCGATTAATTTAAGAAATTATAATTAGCACCATTTATATCATTAGAAAATTGTCTTTATATATGTTTTCTTTTATAATATTAATGTTTTTCTTTATACGATTAGTTTTGTTTTCCGAATTTTCGAGTAGGAAAATTATAAAATTTAATAAATTGAAAACATCTTTGTGAAATGTAGTTTGCGCAATGCGCTTAATGTTTTAAGGGCACTTCTACGAATTACATAACCTTTAATATGTATAATACTATAATGGCAAGAGAATACGTTAGTATTGGGTTATATGTTTAACGCCTTTTATATTATATTACGGCCACTGTATTCACACCTCGGAAAACCGACGATACGAATAGGGTTCCGTGAAATTTTACATCGTTTATATATTCGAAATTACAATTAAATTTCTCGAGAATTCGCCGTAACGAAGTTCGGGATGTGAACATAATCGAGTTCGACTCTGAAAGTAAAAGAAGGGCGGCGAAAAAGAGAAAAAAAAAAGCGGCGTTCCAGTGTTTTAATTGAATTTTAAACACTAACCTGATAAAATTGCAAGGCGCTAATGAATCATTATATATTTTGTGCTTTCGCCTGTGTTTTCGATTCAAATTGAGATTCATGGCTGAGTCGGCTGCTTCGTCATTGTAATTATGCTTTAAGGGGCAATTTAGACGATAAGAATCTGCATTTATGCGGCGTGTTATATATATATATATATATATATATATATATATATATATATATATATATATATATATAGTAGTGGCTTTGGTTTTTGACGGAGCTGGTGAGCACTAAGGGGGTGCTGTTTACATCATCCGATGTAAATTAAACGCGATGGAATGAAAAGGGAGACGACTGAAATAAATGGAGACGACAAAGTCGAGGGTGCACGGACAATGAAAGATACGACGATCACTTTGTATTTTGTCGTCCGAAAAATTTATTATAGAAAACAAGAAGCCGACAAATAAAAGGGAAAAGGGCAAAGAATCACGGAAAGGATGGAATTTTTCATTGGTCGGTTGGGAAAACGCAATTTTTCATTTGTATCGTCCGAACATTTCTCGTATTCCAGTTTACGTTTTAGTGTACTTTAACCGGGAGTTCTTTAGATTTTCAATTATGTCTCTTTCGTGTTGTTTGTTAAAATAGTATATTTGATTTTATCTTCATCTTTTGTCTTTTGAGAATGTGCTTTATTTTATGATAGTATTGATTTTGGACTATTTAATTCCTTTTGTATTTATTCATTTATATTAATGAACAATTATATTGAATCTTTTTAGTCTTGAATAATGATTTTAACATTCTGTTTTTACTTGTTTTAATTTTAATATTTTAAATCACTTTATGTATTATTTTCTGTTGATTAATCAAAAAATCATCTTGCGTTTCAATTTGAATCAAATATTAAATTTATTTTTATAAGGTTGAATACATATTTGAGTGAAAAAATACAATTGTCAAAAATTTGGACTTATAGATTTATTGCTTATCGAGCAATCTTTAGTTTTTTCTCAAGTATTATTTTTATATATATTTTATGTTTTTATGCAATATCTTTAATATATTTTTTCGTCATTCAGCAAGCATATGAAGCAAAATTTTGCTATGCTAGGATTTTGTGAGAGTTAATTAAGTTTGACGAGATTAGAATTTCTACTGAGGTATCTGTATAGCATCAGTTATGAGTTTTTGAATAAAGACTTGATTATAAATATTATATAAACATATATTTTATATTAACACTAATATATAAAAATTGATTAGCATCGCGTCAGTTTTATTTTTTATTTTCAAGAATTAGTCTGATTTATTTGTATTCTTTTTCTTGAACTACAGAATATTTAGTCGTTTGTATATTTTTTGATCCACTTTAGTTTTTTACGACCCTTTTGGCTATGTAATTTAGATATTGTTCCCAAAATGGATACAAGTCGGAAACAAAGTTCCGATTTTGCAGACGATGAAAAAAGTTACATTCAAATTGATACACGAAAACTATGGGGTTTTCGTGCCAAGAAAAGTCCCGTTTCACCGTTCAAGCTTTTTCATATGTAGATTCGCACCAAAAGCTCTCTTCGAAATCGATTTTTTGTCGTATTTTTTTATTCTTTTTATTGCACAATTTATAAATGAAACTCTTTATATTTCGAGGCAGAAATATATACGGCTTTTCCGTGGTCGAGCTTTTCGTGCCGTCTAACACTTGTTGAATATTTGAGCTTTTTGCCTTCGTTTTTACTCCACCGTTGCGAATTGGGATATACGAGCGTATTTTTTGAACGTTACATTTTTACGTATTAAATTGTTAAATAGTACATAAAAATGTACTTATTTACGGTTATACGTATAAATTTGCGGTGGAAATAAATTGCGTTTTTCGCCGTAACGATCTAGAATTCAAATTTGAAGACGGGGTTAATTTGGTGCACTCGTTTTCCGGGGTAAATTCGATTTGGCCATTAAGCGACTTCAAAAATAATGTGTTTTATTTAAAAATGTTTTGTCATTTTGTAAAATATGGATGATGTTTTTATTAATATTCTTTTTAAAATCTATTAAAAAATAATTGTTTGTATCATAAAATATTTTAACTAAAACTGATTTCACAATACGAAAAAATATATATTGTCCTTGCTAATTTCGAAAATTATATATATTTATTTTAATATATAACGATTGTAGAACCCTGTAATAATTTAGGAAATGTTTAATAAATGTCGCCGTATCAAAACTGCCATTTTACGTTTAACTACATTTCTATTATAATTACCGTCGCGCGTTTCTTGGGGGGAAATCGGTTAATTTTTAATGGTTTAACCCTTTGTGGCGGACGTCTAGGGAGGCTTTTCGGTTTCGGTTTGTGTCTCAAGTTATATTTCGGGGACAGAACAGTGACATTGTAACTTTATGATGATATCGTCTTATCGCTTTTAATAATTATCATTGTAATTTTGAACGCGAGACAATCTAGAAATATTTGATTTATATACTTTTATATCTTTTAATTATTTATATTCTATGTTTATTTCTTTTTGAAGCTCTTTTTTCGTTTCATTTTATTTACATATTTTTTTGTGCGTTTTTGATGTACTTTTCTTTTTGTTGTTAATTAGATGTATTTTTTAACATTTTAAATCGATGTAAAAATAGTGATTATATTAAAATTTTCGTATGAAAATAAAAATCAATATTTTTAATAGTGGTTTTCGACTTCGATACTTTTAATATAAATTTATCCGTAAAACTTTTAATATATTCCTTCTTTTTATTTCTGAATCTTTTATTTACTTTTATATATTAATTTGTGTTTTAGAAATCGCTGTTTTTATATTAAAAGCTTCAAAATTATTTTTTACTGGAAAATTTGTAATATTACTATATTAAATTTAAGTTATATATACAAACAATTTTTCTAATTCAATAACGTGATTAGAAAACTACAAGAAAACATTTTTTTTGTAATGTCATTTTATATAATATTCAAGTGTAAATTTTTCATAGAAAATCGTTTATCAGTTTCTTTTTAATATTTTAATTTTTAATTAATTACTGATTGATTCTAAAATTATCAAATTATGTGTATATTATAGTTAAAATATATTTAAAAAAAAATCAAATAAAATGACTAATTAAGCATATTGGGGTCTAATATAAACGGAAAACCTATAAAAAGACAACTGTACTTCAAATGTGTATATATATATATATATATATATATATATATATATATATATATATATATATGTATATATATATAATAAAAACAAAACCATTAAAGTGCATTCACGATGAATGATCAGTAAACATAAATGTGAATACTAAACTGAAACGACACCCCGTTGTTCATTGCCGTTTTCAATTTAAACCGTGCAATAATAATATCGTACGTATGTACTTATGGGCGGTTTCGGTTTATTTTTCTCTATTTTTCCTCCCACTATTTTTTCATCCCCTATTTTTCTAAGGTCTGGGTAACTTTCCACGGTTGTGTCGCTTTTTTTTCTCGCACATTTACACCGTAATCGTTCCAGGATATTTTATTGCTCGCATATAACGAGCTCCAAACACAGCTGTGCGTGCCTGCGCCACGTTTGCACGTTCGTGTATGGGTGCTTTTATTGCGGCTTGGCGCCTTAGACGATTCTGTGTCTCCCGAAGATTTTCTCGTCATTTTTTCTCGTCTAACCTTCCATCGTCTCTTTTGTTTTTTTCTTTATTTCGTATATATTTCCGTTTTTTTTTCTTTCTCTCCTCTTCTTTGCTTCTTATTTTCGAAGGCTTCGTCTTTAGCACGTTGTGGGATTTGGTTCGTTCACCACCCGACCAATTCGAGACTTTTCTCTTTTCTCGTCGTCGTCGTCTCCCGTATTGATCCGAGGCTTTTCCATCTCTGTCTTTCCGAAGGTTTTTCACTCTTTCCACTGGTTAGAAACCCCTGACCGTCCTTCACAAATAACACCCTGGAAGGCTTTCACGCCACTGGCACAGGACAAGCATTGTGGCTCATCGACCTACGTGTTGCTCTCTAACTGTTTTCTCACAATGTGTTTTATACGTATATATGTTTATATATGAATTTACGTGATACTTTTTATGTTTGTATTTTTTTTTTTACTTTTGGGGTACGATTTTGAGATAGATTTTTTTAGAACTATTTACTACTTGTAAATCGTACATTGTTTTTATGAAAACTTTAGAAAATATCATTTTTAGTTTAAAAATATGTGCATAATTATATATAAAATTATTTTCATCAAAAATCAATAATAAAATTATTTAAACAGAAAATAGAAAAAAAAACGAGTAAATTTGTGAAAAAGTTAAATGATATTTTGATAATATTTTATACGAAAAAAAGTTGAAATAAATGAATGATGTTGATAAATCAGTAATCGCAAAACTGTAATTTTCTTGCAAAATTTATAATACTGCTTTTTTATAGATTTAAATCTTAAATTTTAATTTAAGTTTTGTATATTATTTTTAATATATGATTTGATATATTACTACATATTTTATACATTATCATTAGATCAACGCGATGCCATTTTATTCTATATAATATGTTCATTTTTTTTTAATTTTTTCAGCTAGTATTGATTGTGATACACTGTAAAATACGACAAATGAAAAATAATGACTGCGACACTGTAATTGGATCTCTCTTATGTCTTTTTTTTTCACAATGACATTTTTATGGAGTTGAGTCACCAGTTCTGTGTTCAATTTTTATTTTTCTTCCTCCGGATCGATATTTCGCTTGCATTACGCAATGAAGAAAATTAATATTTAATATTTATTTTTTTATGATACTTCTACATTAGACATTACATAGAACAATATGTTTTTTTTATTGAATTAGGTCTGTGTATTTTTGGCTAACTTTTGTCATCTAGATCTAAAATTGTCTTCAAGTTTATTTTATTATGTCAATTTATATATATATATATATAAATATTCACCTTTTCTATTTACAAAAGGCCAAAAATGAAGAAAAAAATAAAGTAGTCGGTAAATTTAGTTAAATAAAGTTAAACTGCATTATTAATTAACGGTAAATACAACAATAGTGCAAACGTTTTTTTTACACTTTTATATCACATTCGCGCTCAACATGTACATTGAATAAATGTATGTACATTTTGAATAATAAACAAAAAACAAACAAACATTGTCTTTTAGAAATAATTGATATAGACGTGAAACCGATCAGCAGAATAGAAAGAAAAAAATAATACAATACGTATCGATTGCGTTTTCAGTAACCGATAACGCAACATTTGCGGCTTAAGCCGTGTATGATGAAATATTAATGCACTTTCTCGGGTTTAAATTCCGTATCGGTTTCACACAGTACAATTTTATTTATTCTGGATAAATTCCATTGGAAATATTTATCGTTTTTCCGTTTATTCCAAGAAAAATATGTTTTTCTATCGGATAATCCGCGTATTAAAAATTAATGCGGTTAATCGGTTCGTAATTTGTAGTTTTGAACTTTTATGTTTTGAATTTTTAATATTTTTTCCTCTCTCTTTTTTTTAAATGTAGAGTGAGATTTTATAGTTTAATTAGTTCGGTTAACTTTAGATCGTTGGAAACATTCATTATAAATTTACGGTTTATTCGAAAAATATTTATGTGATGGCGTAACCGTGATTAAATTTTAAAGATGGGCGAGTTGAAAGTATTATTTAATAATTAAAATACTGTATTTTTATTTTTAATGAAAATGGTATTTTCTAGAAAATTAGACGTTTCTGTTTCCGAAAGGCAAATAATTCTTAAATTTAACTAAAGTTACTATTATAGGTTTCATAATTCATTTTCTTCTTTATTTTAAATTTATACTATTTGATGCAGTTAAATACTCGTACATAAATCGAATCGATTTACGTCTTTTTAAAAAATGAAGTATATTCACTTCAATTCATTGCAGTATTTTCGAAGCTTTTTAGTATAATTATATATGTATTCAAAATATTTAAATGTAATATTATGTCTAATTAATCTTTCGTAATAAATTATCATTAAAATGAAGCTTAATCTTATTCTAGTTTTTTTTCGTATTAACAATGAACATCATGGGAATATCTTCCAATTTATGTAATACATTGCATACAAATAAAAATATATTATTATTATGTAACAATTTTTTTTGCGAGCGCGAGTCCCTTACCGACATTTTTTTTCGGTACATATTTTATTAAAAATGTTAGAGCACGTACTATCTTAATTTTTTTTCGTACGGTTTTTCCTTTTCAATTCTGAGTGAAATCGATTTTTCCTTTGTTTCTGGGAAAAAGAGGAGGAAAATGGGTCTTTTTTTGCACAATATATAATATTTATTTGCGTGAAAAACGAGCGAGGTTTTGTCAGGTGTACGATTTTTTTTCACAAAAACATTTTTATTGTACCGTTTTACATACAAAAAAATACTGCACTCGGAGCAATAATATTCATAGCGATATTTATTCTTTTTATCATCTACGCTAGACTAGTTTTTGATATACTTGTTTGACATATTTAAGGTTGTGTATTTTAATTATTTTATTTCAAATATCAAAATAATTATTAAAAATTATTGTTATTATTATTATTTTTAATTCTACATGCACTCGTAATTGAATTTCATTCTTGTATTTATAAATTAACACATACATATATTTTTGTATATATTATAATATATACATCGGAACAACGGGGGGTCGATGTCGGATTTTGCCGCATATTGTAATTTGTTTTTCTTGTAGCTCCGCAGACTACATTAACTGGAATTCACTTAAATTTAACATTATGAATTTTTCATGTTTCATTCAATTACGCCCTGTACATAGTATTATGTAAAGTCGCTTTATTTATAGGTCTCGGCAGATCGATGTTTCAACGTAATAATAATGTTTATGATAGTCATTATTAGATTTGCTCCTTTTTTTTCTTCACTTTCGTTCCAATTTTCTTTCATTTTCCCTTTTTTTTAAAAAAAAGCAAAATATTTTTTTCTCTTTTATTTTCGATTAATTTTAACTTTCGTAATTTAATATTGGATGTTGTTATTTTTTAAATCTGATGCTTTAAAGCTTTATAAGTATAATATTTCTTACAATATTAATAAAAGTATAATAATATGAATATATAATTTTTGATATTTTAATTTTCCAGAGTTCTACATAATTTAAAAATTATTTTAAATTTTTTAATCATAAAAAAAATATCCTTTTTAAAATTCCATGCGAGTACGTTTCTGTTAAATTTTGTTTTGATTTTGTGTATCTTTGTGAAACTTTCATTCAGTAAACGTGCTTTGTGTCGAAAAAGTTTAGAAAACGACGTCCTATATGTAACATGCATTTTTATTTCAATTTTCTTACTTTTACTTCTAATTATATTTTTGTTACGTAAATTTTTAAGTTACTTTTCCATATTACAGCTATTAGACTTTCCCTTTAACCCGTATGTTTCTTCTACGTCACGAAGATATTTTAGTCACGTATTTTATTTTACGGTTATTTTCATTTTGTTCACAGGACTAATTTGCCTTTTTTTTCTTCTTCACACTTTTTGTTCCTTTTTATTACGTAATAATATTTCGGACTGACAACAAATAAAATACGTCGTTTCAACGTCGCCTTGATTAATTTTATTTCTGGAAACACATCGCGTTCAATTTCACAAAGGAATCACTTTTATGTTTTATATGTATATATTTATATATAGTATATATATATATATATATTTTTTTTTTTTAATGCAAAATATTTTTATGTATAACAAAGCGAATATCAATTTATTTTTGGAAATTATTAAATTGTCAATTTACGATGTTTGTTACTTCGCACTTAAATAATTTTCGATTTTTTTAATCGTAATTATAGGCGTTTGACATTTTGACATTGATGTTATTGAGTTAAATTACTTTTCACTTATTGTTTATAAACAGTCTGTAATTAGGGAACGAAATTGATTATTATATGAAAATTAAAGTTTTTGATTATGTATATTTGTTTTACATTAATATATTTAATTAATTTAAATCTCTTAATCTGATAAATAAATAATTTTATACTATTATTACATTATATATAGTGAAATTTATTTAATTTCAAATAATAATAAATATAAAAAGGTTGGTTATTCAGACCTATAAGAACATTGAAGCAATTAACAAATTAAATATACTATGTAATAGTTTCCGTTGTACGAATTAATTAATCTTGACCTTTTTGGAATGAAATACAGCGCAGTTTTTTTTTCTTATTTTATTAACGTAAGAACCCGTGCAAAACGATCAAATTACGCTAAATTAAGAGATGGGACGATTTAGTTACCATGACAACATTCGACGTTCTCGCTTTTGTTGCCGTGGTAACAAAGACGTCGCGTAAGCATTACGATAATCATTGCGAAACAGCCAGTGTAAACTTTTTACTTCCCCTTTTGCATCTTTTTCATGCAGATGTATCCTTTCACGAACGCATTGTATCCGAGTAATTGTCGAAGTCGTTTAACAATTTGCCAACACTTTCTTTTATCCGTTTAATTTCTCCCTAACAATGTAATTCTTTATTTTTTTTAATATATATATTTATTATTTTAAATCTCTTTTCATTCGTTAATTCATCGTTAAAAACGGTGTCATTTTCTTGAAGAGTTCCCACGCTGAATTCTATTTCGTCGCAAGCGAGAGAAAGCTTTCAGAACTTATAATAACTTTACGCTTTTTGAACTTTGTTCTCGCCTTGGTGACTTTTCTCCTTTCTCGTGGATACTCATAATATGTGCGTCTGTAATTAAAAGTTGTCTCGTGAATTTAATGCGTATTTTCGCTAAGTATGATTAATTCGTAAATCGTTTCGTGCGATAAGTTGCAAGATTAGTTCCATTTTTTTTTTAGTTTAGATCTATTAGTCTCATATTACATCGAAATATGAATGAATTTGTAAATGAAAATCTTTATATTAATATCGCATGTGATATATTCATTCATTTATAAAATTTAAAACTATATTTCAATGCTGTATTACATTAATATTTCAATGTATTGTACTTCGAGTACACGCTATCGTTATTAAGCATAATGATATAGTTTTTTTTTTTGTGAAACAATTAATGTTATTTTTTTAAATGTATTTTTCGTATTTTGTAGATTTATTATGTGTTTAGAGGCGGAGATTTTGACTTATTCAAAAGTTTATTCTACATCCATGTGGTTTTCAGTGATGAGGGTTATATTAGGCCACGTCAACTCCAAACATCCACGATAGCCTTTTACTGTAATTGTATAATGTTGGTCATGGTTTTTCTTGAGATTTTCTGCTCAATATCTTCAGACATTAATTATTATTACTGTATTTTAGTTTAATTATATATATGTATATATATTATTTTTTCAAAATTGATAATTATTTTTATTTATTATTGATTTATTTAAATATTGTATTATTCGGTTAATTTTAATATTGTTGCCATTTTATGGTATTCGTTATATTTTCCTGAAAAATGGATGAATCATTCTGCAATTTTTTTCTATATGTGAAAACGCCAAGTATAGCTAATTTTAAATTCTGAAATAAAGAATGATGATTTTATTCGCATTTTAACATTAAAAAAAATGTATGCGTATGCGAAACGCGAACTATTTATTTGCATTTCTATTACGGAATAGTAATGTGATTTTTGAGGGCACCGTATATAATTATAAATTTGACATTTGGGTTGATGTATTTTCCTTAACAGAGCGGAGGTTTCTGTAAAACTCCCCTTGCTTTCATGCAAATTATTCAGAATGACTAGGAATTTTCAGCGAATACACATCCGAATATGCGTATCTATATATTGTTCGCGCATACTTATTCAAATCGCATAATGGAAAATTTCGTCATATATCCGAAAATACACACACACACACATGTTTTAAATAATAACGAAATATTTGTATGTATTCGCTATATTTTCAGTTAACGAATTCAGTGTATAATAATTCGATTACGAATCCGCGTGTCATTTTATTATTATTAAAAAAAAAAAACATGTATTTTTCTATCTCTCCGCGTTTTTAATTTAGTTTTTTTTTTCAACATTCGCTTTTAAGGGCTGAAAGTCGTTCGTATCGAAAATTGAACGCTCCGAGCGATTTTAATTGAATCGGCTGCGAATTTTCGACGTTTTAAACGTGTTTGTCGCGATTAATATTCTTGTCGTCGACGTCACGCGCGACGGCGTTCGGCGTATATAAAGGGGTTCGTGCGCCCGCTTTTCGCCCTCTCACGTATAGTATAGTATAAACGTTGTGCGATATCGATTTCTTGGTCGGAAAATAAAATAAAAAAAAATGTGTTCCGTATTTCGTTCAAATTGAGGTTTAAGGGTCATAGTTCAAAATTCCCGTCAATCGCACGCACTTTCAATACGGCGGTTCATACAAGTTGTGGAAATTTTCCTAGCGATAATTATTTTTCGATGTTAACTATCCGTTTTCGGTTTACACGTGTTATATAATATATTGATGAAAATTTATACGTATTTGCCCTGAAACTATTTTCATTCATCTAAATTTAGTAATATAATATTTAAGGGTGATCAACATGAAAAACTTTAAATGAATTTTTTCTTCTTTTAATTTTGATACAGCCTAATCAATTTTCATCTTTATACTAAATGAAAAAAAATTCGTATGATAATGTTAAATTGACAATTTCATATAATCTAGTTTCAGATTTATATATTATTGTTAATATATGTATTATTTCATTTTATGTTTGAAAAATATTATTTTAAGAGTTTAATTACGATTTTTGAGGAAAATATTTTCTATGCAAATGATGTGATAATTTAATCCTTTAATTAAAATTCATATTTGCACGTTAAATTAGAATTCACGATTCAACTTTTTAAAACGAAATGTATTTTGAAATATTAATAATTTATTAAACAATTCACATATTCCATTTATTTTATATTTAATATTATTGTATTAATATAAAAGTAATTATATACACATGTCATATGTGTCATTCGAATGATGTACCATGGCAACATAATTAAGTATCCAGAAGTAATATTATCCGACATTCGAACTCATGAATACATATCGAATTATATTCGATATATTTATTAGATAATAAGCATTCGGTTCGCGATAAAATTCGACACAAAAAAAATAAAAATAATACGTCTTCTTATAATAATCATATTAAAATATCTGAATTCGGACAAAAACCCACGCGTCTGTCGTTAATATTTTTTTTTAATAATAAACAAAATATAATAATTCGTCGAAAATAAACGTATTTGGGTCAACCGGTTCATTCATGTAAATATTTTTTTCGGATTAAATTTCGTTTTATTTTTACGATTATTATTTCACTATCGCCCAGTGTGAATGATATATATATATACATATATATATATATATATATATATATATATATATATATATATATATATATATATATATTTGTTGGTTGTACGAAATTGCGCATTGCGTGCACTAGTTAATTTTCGCACGACGAATTGCACGCGTTTTATATTATTATTGTTATCATACGATATTGTTTTTTTTTTGCTTAAATGTATGTAATTATGTAATTTATTTTAAAACGTGATTGCTATCAATAAATCTGTACGGTTATTTCGTATTTTTTTTTCTTATTCATATTTCCATTTGTTCAATTTTTAGTTTGACAGTTATTTCGTATACATTTATAAAAAACGAGGTTGAAACGAGTAGTCATTTTCTCGAATACGTAATCGTTTCATACAATATGATTGTTCAAAAATAATATACTTTTTTTTTCTATATATTTTTTACTTTTAGTATTTCATGCTTTTTATTTTAGTCAGTAATATGTATAAAAAATAATAATTTCTTCTAATTTGTCATGTTGGAATATCGCAAGAAAATTATCATTAAAATATAGTTTACAATATAACGTTTACCGTTGATTTAGTTTAAAATATAACGTATTAAATTAATGATTTTTTTTTATTGTAATATAATTAATTTTTTAAAATTGATTTATCGTGTTTTTCTCTGTTGTAAAGTTTATGGAGATACTTAATTTATATGAGTTGTATAAAACACGCAAATTGTGGGTTGGATGAATACATCTGATTTTTATTTTATTATTGTATTTTTTTTACTATTCTAATCAAAATAAAAAATAAAAAGCAGTGTTTTATAATATATTTTTATTACATTTATATTAAGTTTTCATTTATTTAAATTTTAGATCTGACTCATGCATTGATGAAAAAAGTTGAAAACTATCTGAAATAGACGCTTTCAGGCTGATTAAAATAGAAACTCCAATTGCACATTTATTTGTATTTTCAAAGATATTTTTTTCATTTATTTTATATGGATGCATTATTTAGATTACATTATTTTTATACATCTAGCAATAATATTAGATAGTACTACTATTAATATTCAGTTTTCATTCCAATATTTTATTAATATTAAATTAAAATAATAAAAGCTTAATTATTTTTTATACATACATGCATATTACTATTATTACACAATTGTAATAATAATAATATTTTCGTGCTTTTTGAAACTTTTGATTTATGCAGCGAGTCAATTTTCTTTCGTAGGCCTATATATATATATATATATATATATATATATATATATATATATATATATATATATATATATATATATATATATATATATATATATATTCGTGTGTGGTAAATTAAACACTACCTCAGAATTTTCAGCGTTGAGTTCTCGGGAGCACTTTGAAACAGTGTGTAATTAGTTACTCATTTACAATGGTGTATGGTAAATGTTGATTTTGCCGAAATGCCAGAAGTTATTTTGCTCTAATTAGGGATCGTTCTTTCTTGAACAAATATATATATATATATATATATATATATATATATATATATATATATATTTGTGTTTGTGAACACAGTTTATCGATATACGGTAATTGTTAATGTTGCTCGATACGTCTGGATTATTGCTTATTTGTATTATATACAGTTAATTATTTAAATTTTACTAATATTGTTTTTTGTAGATAACAACGTATATTGTTGGTATTTTGCATTTAATTTTTTTTATATATAATATAATATAATATATATTAATCCTTAGTCTGTCATACAGAGATAACTCGGAATGTATTTGTTCACTATATAAAATGTGTGAATGCACATTATTTTCCATTAGCAATTTTGAATTTTTATTAAGAATATTATATGTTTTTAAGACAATTTTCATCAATAAATTTTTCAGTTGAATTTTTAATTAATTCTACTTAAAAAAAAATTAATTTATTTATTTTTGACTCTTAAACAGCGGCATACTGAATATGAAGATTTTCTTGTGGCAGAATAAAGAAAAAAATATACTTTGTAATATTATTATATTTTAATGTAAGAGTTTCTATTGTCTACTTATTTTTAAGTGATTTGACGTTAACATATATTTTCTTTTATTTTTGGGCAACAGGTTATTTGTATATACTTTTATTACGAATTATACAGAATATTTTAAATTACCCGCAAGAAAATTTAACTTAATAATATTCATAATGCTTATACGAACCATATAATAAATACTGATATATATATATATATATATATATATATATATATATATATATATATATATATATATATATATCATGAATGTTGTTTTATATAGCCGGGTGCAATTTTTTCCGCATTTTAAATTTTGTCATGTGTTCTTAGTGGGTTACACGTAGGCTTTTCAGGTCGTCACCGCGGAGCTTTTCGTACGAATCTTTTCTCGGAAAAGGCTCCGTAACGACCCTTTGTTGTTCAGAAGGGTTTACGTAAAATATTTTAAACGTAATTAACTCGATATACCCTTATCGTAAACTCGAGACTTTACTCGTTGCTATATATCATAATGTACGCATAGCGTTGTAATATTATAAATTGTGTTAAATGAACCGATACTGAATTTTGAAATTTAGTGATTTTTTTTAATATTGACTTTATATTGATATTTTTATATAATTTCGGAATCATATGATACGTTATGAATTCTAAAACAAATCGTATATAAATTATTTATACCATATATCAGTTAAAGAGTTTATATATGATTTTCATAACATAATAATTTATTTTAATAATGTGCAAAATTGATGATTTAATTATTAAAATAATATTGATTTTAATCTTTATATATAATATTCGCTATATATTTTTTTTGTTTCCTTTTATTGATTTATAAGTTTAAATAATATATTTGTATATATTTTTATTTGAACCTCTTTTATTTTATAGTCCTGTATTTTAGCGATTCTCTCCCGTTTTTATTATTATTAACGTTTTCCCAATTAATTTATCGTTGCGTGAACGCTTTTCATTATCTTAGTTGTTCTTTTTAACTGACATTTTCTTCTCGCAGATAACTAAACTAACGAGGCAACTTTCTTTTGTTATTACGCAGTTTTAGAATTCTTTCTGTTCTTCGTCTTCTACTTTGTTTTATTCTAATAATTTATTCTCATTATGTCCGAATAATATAAAATTTATAAAAGTTGCAATGTTATATTGTTTAAAAATTATAAGGAAAAAGAAACCGTGATCCTGTAGCCCCTTACTTTTTTCATATATATTTCTCATATTTATTTTTTACTAGCAATTTCTAAATGGCTTTGGAGCTTTTAAAATTCGTTACGCGTTTTCATACCCGGTTCATTGCATTTCCGTTGACGTTTTTAAAAGCTCCCATTTTCACTTTTGTTCATAAAAAACCTTTTTTCTCATTCACACATTTATTCCTTTTTTTCAATTTTCCTCTTCACTTAGCCGTTTCACGACAACGGTGCTCTGTACAATTTTTCTGGACATAATTTTACTCTGAAATATTTTAAACTGTTTTTCTTTGATATGAAAGTCAAGTAATTTACATAAAGAATTTAATTATTTTTTTTAGTTTTGGATTTTATTTTTAACTATAATTAATAATGGTGGAAATATTTACAAGTTTTTAAACAATTAGTTTTAAAAATGATTTAGCAAAAGATTCTTTAAATACTACTTTCAAAATTAAATTTCTTAATTTTGTGTTCCATTGAAAAGTTTTTTCTGCATATTAAAAAAAATGATATAAGAAAAATTTTCATTATGTTATATTAATTTAATATTAACAACTTGTAACAAAGATTTTATATTTGCGACAATTTATTAGGATATATTTTTTAAGCCAGAGTAATCTTTTACGATCTAAATCTCGCTTTCTTTTGATCTTATCCAGGATTATCAATCTGTGCATTTTATATTTAATCTTGTATCAAATGATCAAAGCATTCCGATTTCTTTCTTTTAATGGCTCCTATTATTTTATATCAATGATATGAAGATTCGTTATGACGAAAGAAAATGGAATATCTTAAAATAAACTCGCATGTACTTTATACATATTTATAGTGTGTTATTTTATGTTGAGTGTTTATTTTTTTACGGAAATTTATTATAACTCAAGTTCCTTTTTAATAGTTATTTTATTATAATTTTGGTACTAAAAATATTTGTAAGCTTCGGTCTTAAATATAAGTCATAGTTTTATTATTTTTGTAATACATACATAAAAGCAAGCGTGTTTTCCCCCGTTACGTTTCCCCCCCGATCGCCTCCAAATAGATTTCGAATTACGGAAAGCTTTTTCACGGAATTATGAAAGTTTTGGCGCGTATTTATTTATACACATAACGTAACATTGTACGACCTTAACCCTTAACATTTAAAATTTCGTCTACGCCCATCGCTTTATGACATCGACGATAAAACAAATATTTAATTTTAAGGACAGGGGGATTCGACACGTTTTTTATTAACAGCGACAAATAATAGTATAGAACGCGAAGTTTCATTTCGATCGAGAAGAATATTTATTTTCGACCCGAGGTTTTTCCTTTTGATTCTCTTTTTCCCCCCCTTTCTATACAACACATATCGTGGCCGAAATCAAAGGGAGTGCCATTCCGTTTTATCTTATCATTTTTGCCTCGTCATATTTTTTTTTCTTGGAAGACTCGTACGGTACTGTGAAAATATTGTTTTTGACGCAATTCTTCTCGATTTTCGTTTGATCTATTGCGCCGTTGGAAAGCAGTTTCATTGCTTTTCTTACATGTATTAGTTCTGAAAAAATATAATAAAATATATTCATATAGACATATATAGTAATCGATCGTTCTGTAATCGAAACCTCGCACATACAATGTTTGCAAAAAGTCTATATAGGAAGGACGCTGTCTATTATTGCTGTATGAAAATCGTATAAAAAAAGTTAATAAATTACATTATGAATCATATATATATATATATATATATATATATATATATATATATATATATATATATATATATATATATATATATATATATATTTATAAAATAAAAATCGAATGGATACTTTTTTCTGGAAATATGCAAATCAAATTCGAATTTATACAGTGAATAATTATTCACTATGCAGATATAATATATATATATATATATATATATATATATATATATATATACACATATATATATATATACACATATATAGTGATTTTTGTTAATAATATTTAATAATTTTTGATATAAAAGGCTTGTTTTGACATACACTTAACCGTTTACACCATTCTTTTGTGATTTAGCCATTTTTCATTGTGACATTAACGCAAATTCGTATATATGTGCGAGCTTACGAAATATTGTCAGCGAAAAGCCCCGTGAAAAATGAACATAATAAACTTTCAGCGTTTCAGCGATTCTGCGAATATATTTTTTCTTCGTTCGTCGAAGATGGATCCGAATATATGGTGAAAAAAAAATCGCATTACAGACGATTTGTATAATTTAATAGTTTGTCGTGATGTATTTGTATGTATTTTTATTTATTTGCGATCGATGTGTATTATATTATATAATAGTGCTATTGAACCCCGTATATCATTTTATAATTTATTTTGTCATGTAATTAAGCGACATTATTTATATGTGTTTACTTTATACACATATATATTACACCAAATGGCCCACTTTTTATAATTATTCAAAACATGTGTGTGTTTTAAATGTATTTACATAATAATCGATAAGGGTGTAAAAGACATTTAAATAATAATGTTTATAATTACCATATATTTAACGCGTTATATATTATATAGGAATATTCTTTTTTTCGCATTTAATTCCGCACTGCGTGTTTGGTTGTCTGTCGCCATCTAACTCAATCTAGGTCATCTTCAGGAGCAGCGTTGATATACTGTATGTCCTCCTCGATCTGATACATCCTCCGCTTCCTTGACCGTTCTTGGGGGTTTTTTACTTCCATCGTGATAGGAAACAGTAGTGAGATTTCCACTGAGCATTATATCACGCTGCTGATCTCTCTTTAGAGTACGTCGATCAACTAGATGTAGGCTTTAGGGACCTAGTGGGAGCAAAAAACTTTACAATTAAGGCATGGGATACTCGGTCGAATGCCCTTTTCAAGTCTAGAAATTTTAAATGGATTCGCTATTTATTTTTTTTGTTGTAATTCGATGAGTAACATTGTAGTATGAATAGTATTAATAGTGCCTTGTTCTTTCAAAAATCCACATTGATTCGATGACTCTCTTGAAGATCTTCATGGCGTAGTAGGGAAGGCGAAAAGGGCGGTAGTTGTAGCATTTCTGGGTATATTCTTCCAAATGTACACCCTGGTGACCAAGAGAGCAGCACCATACCGATCCATCATCTTCCATGCCTCTGTGGGGATGTTATTAGGCCCACGGCTTTCCTACTCTTCATTTTCCGTATCAGTTCTTGTTAAATTATGAGCAAACATGTTCATGAGATACTACTGCAAGTACTTCAACAGATAGGTTACTCCATTTATCGCTGATTTTGCTAACCACTTATTATATATAAATAAATATTTGTAGTTACACTGAAACTAACTAGTTTTTTTTTTAAACAAATATTTCAACTTTTAAATATTTTTAATATTTAAACAAGCATGTTTTCTTTAGAAATTTATGTTTGTGGTAAATTATGTAATTTGAATATATAAATTTTTTGATGTAGTGTTTTATGCCAGTCATTGTGTGTTATAATATATTTATGATAACTGTAACACAAATCTCACACACATTTAATGCGAAAATCGTTTAAATATATTATTCATGATTTTTCTTTCACCATCACATTATTAAATTCACGATATTTTTTTGATTGATTTGTTTCCTGTGTTTGCTGATTTAGTATTCCATATTTTATATGAGTGATATATTTTGGATTATCACGAAAACTAATGTGCTAAATTGTATGTGAATCACGTAATGTTTGCACGTATTTAAATTTATTGAAGCATAATAATTATCTAATATATCTAGGAAAATAGATTTTATTATTCAGAAAATATTTACAAATATAAAACTGGAAATTAATTTTATTATAAACAGTATTTTTCAATAATAATATTTGAGTAATGATTTTTTTTGTCAAAATTACAAAACTATACCTCATTTTTATGTGTAATCTTAGTACTTATGTGTGCTATTTATGTTCATCGTTTAATATGTGCATAAAACAATGTCGCATTAAAATTAATACATTACGGATGAAACCTTTTTTTTCAGCTGAAACCGCCAAAAATAAGCTTATTTATATAAGCCACGTTGATATAATACAGTTTTACGCTTTAATTCGTTTCTAAGTACGATAGATAGACGTGTACGTATATAACACGAGTTCTTCATATTAAATGAACGACGATACTGGGACGAGTGCCGACCAAAAAAAAAAAAAAAATAAAAAGTAGAGAAAGAATATTTTTCAGTTTGCTGAAAAAAAATATACGAGTGGCAAAAGAGGAGAAGGCTTTGTCTCATTTTCATGTAGAGCCGAATCGTATAAAACTTTTCCCTCCGTCGTATTCGCATTATGTCGACGACAGTTTTGTTTATTTTTATTCGTTATCTGCGACGATGTTTTTTTCCTCATCTAACCCATCCTCTTTTTCCTCTTCATATCCTCGACCGGTTTTTCTTTTCAGTTTTTCATTTTTTCATCTCTCGAATTTGAAATATTCGTATCGTGCGTATCGAAGCAAATGTTTATTCCGATCTTTCGGATTGTTTGACGTCTCGTTTTTATTTTCATTTTTATTTTATTATTTCGTTTCGTCGTCCAAATTTTCTTTCCGATTGGAAAATCGTCGCGTTTTACATTACGACGTCACATAAATCGATGATAATGTAAATGCGAAATGAGCGGCATCGGAAATTAAATTGAATCGATCAAAGCTTAACGTTTAAATTGGGAGGGGGGTTACTGTTGTCTCGGGTTCGAAATTCGACTTTTGTTGAGTGCGATATGTAATATAATATAATATATCGTTTCTCGGGAATTTTGTGCGTTTCCTTTGACTCAAAGTCCTTAGAAGTTCGCGTCGGTTAATTATTATATTATACAATTGAAGATCTGGTTTCGACTGGTTAATCTTTATATATATATATATATAATATATATATATATATATATATATATATATATATATATATATATATATATTTAATTTACTATATACTAGATTTGAATTTAGATTATATATATTTTTCTTTGAAGATGTATTTTTATGTTGTGAAATTTAGAGTAACCTAGTTTCAGTTGAAAACTTTGATTGCCTCGATGTCCTTTTCGAATTTGATGTCTTTTTTACCTTTTTTATTTTCTTTTGCTTTTCCAATTCAACACTCGATTCAGTAGATACTCTTTATTGGCTCATTACCGTTTATTTCTAGGATATAGTCGCTCTGACTTGATCTAATTTTTATATTTTTTAATTTAAAATATATATCTTTCTTGAGATTAATATTTTTTTAATAAAATTTCCAAATAAAAATTTTTGTAAATTTATTTTTTTATATTACATAAAATTTTTCAATATTAGAAAAAAAAATAAATTGCGTTTTATTTTGATAAAGTTTTAGTAAAATTTGTAATATTAAGAGATTTTGAATTGTAAACTTCGTTATATTATAACTTTTTGTTTATGTTAAAATATGTGTTAATTGAACCGTTTTTAGAAAATTGATGTAGAATTTCGGAATTTCTTTTGAAATATAAATTAGTTAAATAAAATTGTAAGTGTTTATATAAAAATAAATTATCATTTTCTTTAGAAAATTTATAACTTAACTTTATCCATAATTCAGATTACTTTTCTTGGTTTTTACTTTGAATTCAAAATTAATTTTATGTTTTTAAGTTTTATTTTGGAAAATATTTAGTTTATTACTTAATTTCATTCGATCGAAGTGAACTATATAAAATATTGTTTTTTTTTTAATTACCAATGTAATATATTGTTTTAAATCTGTCATTTTATTACATTTTTATAAATATTTAATTTTATTTTAATATGTTCAAAACTATTATTTAAAACGATATGATTGCTAATATTTTAATATAAATTATATTATATTATATTTATATTAATTTTTAACGCTACGTCCTTTGAAAACTTTAATAATAGTATTAAATACGGTTACTCGTGTTATTTTAACTAAATTTAATATAACAAACTATTTAGTTATTACGGTGTTTTACTTTGTTAGAATAACATCCGGTGCGATTCTCGCTTTTCACAAACCCTTTAGTGACCGACCACCTTTAAATATTGTTTTCATCAATATTATTATCGTAGATAGGTTCATGTTTACGTACCTATTTATGGTTCTATTTCATTTGTAATATAATATCGTTCCAAGTTCACATAGAGAGTCTCGTATATTTCAAGATACAGATGAATATTCATAAATGTTTATAAATATATATATATATATATATATATATATATATATATATATATATATAACATTTTCGACATGCACGAGAGAAAATTGTCGTGTATTTTTATGACCTATAAATTATTATATAATATTATGGAGAGTGGATAGTATATTGAAAATGGCTAAATTTATATTTTATTTCTATTAATATATATATTTGTGTGAAAATCCATAAATATATATGTATAATGGAATATTTTAGTAAAATATTTATATTATATGCAGGAAAAAGCCACAGATTATTTTACCCAACTCTAAATTTCTCCTTAACTACTACGGACGAAGTGATCGGGGTTGTAAATAATTAAATATTACATTTCATTTTAGGATGGGTGAGGTTGTTATAGTGTATTATTATCTTTTGTTGTTGGTATATGCGGATTTATCGATTAAAAGCTTTTCTCACATGTGAGAATTTTGTCTCTTTCGAAATTTGGCCCTAAGGCCCTCCTGCATTATACGCGAGGTTATATATTTTATATAATATATTGTTGAACAAAGGGAGTAATTCACTTTGTATAGATTCGTCGGTTCTACGCCCACGTCGTATTCCTCAATCGTGCGTACTTTTCGACATTTCTCTCTCCTTCTCCTTAGGTTTTATCTTTTTTTTTTTAAAAAAAAAAGGATTTTTCTATCGCTTTTTTCTTTTGGACTTTGACCCTGTGCCCTTTAAGAGAGATTCGATCGTCCTTTGAGCTCGTGGATCGTTCGTTTTTCCTCTCCACAAAACCGCCCCTCCTCGTATTTCAGGGCTTTTTGCTCTTATGTTTCTTTTGAACGGTCCCGTTTGACCGTAAAAACCACTTTAACCACGTTAGTAAAAGCGTATACGAATATTCATTCATTCAAATCGTTCGGAATTATTGCTCTCGGTCTTAATGATCCGCAATTCATACCTATCGTCGAGCTGTGCTGATGGTTTTTACTAAGTATAGCCGAAAGTAAAAAGTGTTATTATTATCAGGGCTGTGTGTCGAAATCGAGTATCTGAAATTGGAGACGAAATTTCTGCTTGTGTGTAACATTTTTATATAATAGTTGCCTGGATAGTCGATTGCGTTTGATAGGTCTCAATAGATAGCCGATATCGGCGTAGGCAATTTTTATATTTTGTTCTAGGAAAATGTTCTTATTTATAAATAAAAATAATAATTTCATCAAATTTTAAAATGAACGAATTATCGTTGAAATTTTGCGAAGTTGCTAATTCTATATCAAATTTTCCGGTATGTATTTTAATAGATATTTCATCATGTTTATGTTCCGTGAAAATTATAAATAAAAATAATATTCTTCGCATATGAAAAGTGAAAATATGTTTGGAAATTCAAACTCGGAACTTGTTGCGCATTGAATAAATGCATTCGATTAAAAGTTTGCCGTTTTCATATTATTTATTCATTCTCATTATGTAGTTTACAAATTAAAATCTGTTTCAAAATTCATTTACTTGCTTAAATTTAGAAATACGTAATTCCATAATAATGCGTCAAAAACTTAGAAAAATCTGAGAGGTCGAATCAATCAACTTTTTCATTGAATATAAAAATATATTGAATTTTCAGCTGATTCATAAGTAAATAAAGGATATGAAAATTCTTCTTGATTCGGAAGTAATAAACTTTGAAAAATACAGTTGTAGTCAAATTTAACTTTTTTTTGTACTAGTTTTTTGCAACCCTGAATTTTATTTAATTTTAATTATATAGTACTCTCCAGAGTAAATGCTCTGGGATAATGCTCGTTTTTAATATTATTTCATCGCGACTATGTTGTTGGATGTTACCCTCGTAATGGACATTTGCATATTCTATATTTGGAAAATGGCAGAAAACGTTTTCCTCTCGGTTTTTGCTATTTTCCTGGATCAGACATACTTTGTATCAATTTCGGACGAAATGCGATTTGATTGTGCTTTGTTTATTTTCGTTTTCATTAACTTTTTTTTTCGTTATACATGTTGATAACGAAGAAAAAAATGAAAAAGGGATTTTTCCTATTATATTCATTTTTATTATATATAATGGCGATCGCATCGGGGGGGATGTAATCTAACTTTTTAACAGGTGCGAAATATTGAATTATTTATGTCGGCCATTTTGTAGCAGTTATTTTGCTCGAATTTAATTCCAGTTTTTGCGAAAGTAAAATAAAACATCAACGATGGAGATTTTTCCTGTGATGATATTTTACATTTTCTTTTCTTTGTTTGAGGGACTTAATTAATTGTAAATTACTTTAAGTATAATTCTATAACGTTATGATATTTTTTGTTAGATATTCTCTCGAAAAATCTTAATCTCTTTTTTATGTATATTCATTCAGAAGCGTTAATTAGTAATGCGATATTCGTTTTTTTTTAAAGATTAATAATCAATTTTTGCCGTATGATTTTGAAGGTAGGAGGGTTTATGTATATTTAAGATGCCTTTTCCATAGAACGAATCATTAATTATTTTACGAATAATTCCTTTGTGTTTATTTCTCTTCGGCAAAACTGAAGATTTGTTTTCAATTGTATAAATTAATTTTATGTCATATATTAATTTATAATTATTTATTTCTACTGAGATACTTATAAATATAATTGTCAAAGCTAAGCAAAACCTGATATTATAATATGAGAATATTTATTATTGATTTATGGTATTTATAAAATAATATACTGTTTGTATTGTTGATTGAATTATTAATTTTATACAAAAAAAATACAGATGTCTTTTGTGCTGAATAAGTAAAGCTACTGTAAATTGAAATAATATATTTCCGATGTTTTAATATTAAATGATAAAAAAAATTGTCTCAAAAGAAATATAATATTTTATTATTATTATTAACACTTTAGACTTATTTAAGTTATTGTTTATTACTTTCTGAACATTATTCATAAAGTTCAATAATACTTGTTTAAATATTTATAATTATCCAATCATATTTTATTTAAAAGATATATGTCCTTTGTTTTGCGTTAAAAGTGTTTTATTGCATATTTTTCCTACTCTAAAAAGGGTCCTGTGCGATCAGACGTGTGAATTTCTCTTGAATTTACAAAAGGTCCTCTTGTCGCATTTCAAGTTTGCTGACACCTGAATTTTTAACGAAAACTTCCATCGCCCTTTCAGACGATTTCAGCCTTTTCAGTGTCCTCCGGCGTTCGCTTGCGCCTTTTATTTTTACGCTCACCTCCTTTTCTTTTCGCATTGTAGATTTTTTTCTTTTCCCTTTTTAAAGTTTGCTCGGTTTTTTCCCTTAACGACGCTTTTGTTCTCACAGGTAGTTTCACGTTTTCATCGATGGCTTGATTTTGTATTGTGTTCCGTACTGCGACGGCGAATACTACAAGTGGGACGGTTTGTTTTTATTTTTTATCAATTTTCCGCCGGTCCACGGAAAAATGCCGGAATTTTCCACTATTGCGAATTAAACGCACGTATAAATGCGACGCGAAATCGAATTATTGCGTTATATAAAGTACTTTTGAGTCAATTTACGTTTCGATTTAGTCGCGACACTCACAGTTTCAGCCGTTTATTAGATCTCGTATAATTCGGTTTCGTTCTGAAAACCTCATTTTCACACACCTTCCCCATCCTTTCGCCGGAACAGTTTTTCTTTTTATTAGTTCGTGACCTCGTCGCTCCTCTCCGGAAAAATTGCAATTGCTCGTAATTTCCTCCGCCTCAATTGCCTTCTTATTTTTGATCCTCCTTCTCATTCTAAGACTTTTATATAATATTGGATAATAATCAATATCTTTGTCACTTAGTATAATTTTTTTGGTGAAATTAATTTGTATTTATGATCGAATGATTATAATTAGAATCATTTTTTTATAATATAATAATAATAATAATGATTTTCTTCTTTTTTCCATTTCAGAGTTTGCTCGGTGAATTCAACAAGGAGCAGGAGGCATTTATTCGTGGTCAAAGCGGAAAGAATACATCAGCTGAACTTCCATGGGCAGGCAGAGCCGACGAAGCCGCCCTCAAAGAGGAGTGTCTTTCTCTTTCTACGGTAAGTGTAAAAACTTTTTTCTTTATTGATGTAATATTCCTTTTTATTGCTGAAGTTTTCCAGACTGCGAAACAGACGTAAGTCATGCTGCGGTTTGTGAGTCACATGCGACTCGTTTTGTAGAGTTTTTGCCCGGTTTTCAAGGTTTAACTGTGAATTTCATATTTATGTTAAAATATGTCTCCCGTATTTCTCCGTTACGCTTATTTTTTTTTAAGTTATATTTTTTAATTAACCAATTTATAAAACTTGTTTTTGTTTGTTCGTTTTAATATTTTATATATGACCCAAAAAATATATTATATTATGGTTTGTCATTGAATTTTATGAAAATGTGGTAGAAAGATATATAAAAGTAATAATAATCATGTATAATATATATTGAAATTATATTGTTTAAATAATTTAAAATTTTAATTATGTTGCTTTTATTAAGAAATTTTCCTTTGTCCGACCCTTCTGTTAATTCTGTCCTTATAATATTATATTTCATAATATATACTTTTATTTCTTAACACATGGCCCAATTATAATATATTTATTAAATTAGTATTTTATTTATGTGAAAGTTTGTATGCCAAAAATGGAATTAATCATATTAAAATTAATATTTACAATATCAAATTTCAGGATAGGAGGAATTTTGTGCGTGCTCCACCCGCGGGCGTTGAATTCAATTTCGATTATGATGTATCTTATCCAGTTGCCATTGCCATTATGGCCGAAGACCCCAATTTAGAAAAAATGCGTTTCGAATTGGTGCCTAAAGTGTGAGTATATAACAATATAATTATATTGCGTATGAAAACGTTTATATTTTATGTATCGTTTAAAATAACACACCATGTAATAATGCTATAATGTTGATGCGATGATAATACTCAATTTCAGTATTACGGAGGAGAATTTCTGGAGGAACTACTTTTACCGTGTATCCCTTATTTGTCAGGCTAGTGAAGCTTCTGATGCTAATAACGAGAGTCAACCTGGTTCTCGTCTCGCCAGCGTGGACGAACCACAAGGTAATCTAATTAATTAAAAGTCTTAATTTTAATTTCACTCTAAAGAAAGAGGAAAAATATTTAAGCATAATTAAAGAAAAAAGAACACGGAAAAATTTAGCTACACCAGTTTTAAAGTATATTTTAAAATACTGTAATGTATAATAATAAATATTTATACAAGTGAGCACATTTTAGTTTGCATTATCGTTATATCATTTTTAGTACGACTATTTGTTTTATATTTTTATTTATTTATTAATGTAATATGTGTGTATATTAAGTAGTTTGCATGAGACTCGTATATATTAGTTGTATTATTTTATTTATGTTTATTTATTTATTTTTATTATTTTTATTTATTTATTTATTTATTTCAATCATTCCATCCATGTCGCTTGCACCGAACAAATATATCAATCTTCCACAACGAATTGGCGACCCTTAGACGAAGCTCCAGCACAAAATGTAGACAATGTATCAGATTCGAATCATTCACAGACATTATTATCAAAATCGAACGTAGTCGACAATAAAAAGAAACTCAGTTCAGATTTGATAAACGTGGAAAAACGCACCGAGGAACAAACGGCTAGTCTCGGAGAAAAAGTCAAAGGAATTAGTCTCAATGATAATAATCATAAAGACGGTGAGGAAATTTAATCGTATAAATTATTTCTTTTTTTTTTCTATTATGAATAATATATATCGATAAATGTTTAAAGAATAAAACAGTTAAATTACCAATTAATAACTAATTATTCGTTTTTTTTATTTATTACAACAATGATACGTGTAATTTTGGTGAAAGTGAATTTTTGTTTTGTGTATTGTTTTTATATGTGTTATTGTAAAAATATACTTAAATGTTGGGATTTTTCATAATTATATATATATTTTTTATTTTTGATTTATGTTTTATTTGTATAAAATACAGTTTTTATTTTAATCATTACTTTATATGAGTTTATATTTAATTTTATTTCTATACATATAAATTGTGAAAAATCTTACGATTTATGTATTTTTTAAAATTAAACTTTATATATATTTTACAATAGCATATTTTAAAGAAATAATAATAATAAGATGATCGGTAAATATATTGTGCATTTTTATATACTATTTGAATTTTGAGATTTTTTATGTTTACAAAATTTTGCATTGTATTTTTTTTTTGATAGTTCAAAGATCAACGTTAGATTTAGAATAATCTGAAAAATAGTTGAGAATAAAATTTTATTTAAAATATTTATATATACTTAACATAAAAAACGTACAATACATAATTTTGTAATAAAAATCTTCTCTTAATCAAGTAGTGTATGTATTACTATTATTATACATTATGCACATTTATCACGCAATGAAGAAAATATACTTTGCAAAGGTAAAACTCCGACGCTAAGGCTATTGTGCATTTTTCTTTCTTTTGCTTTTGTCGTTTATTGCTGAGACTACTATGAAAATGAAAATAGAAAATGAGAAAAAAAAAACACATTTCCCTCATAACCATGTACATACATACGTGAATGAAATCATTTTAGTAACTCACCAACTTTCATTTATCTGTACGATGGAAACATTTTTCTTTAGAACTCATTGTAATGTATGCTTACTTGCATGTAAATCGCACTCGCATATTTCACTGATATTCAATGAAGCCAAGAATAATATGTATATATATATATATATATATATATATATATATATATATATATATATATATATATATCATTAAACAGCGTTTTTCAACCCATCTAATTAACACTTTTAATATATCGATAGTTGAGAAACGCTGTTGAATTATACAAAAATCTTTATTCATCATTTCGTGAATAATAAAGTATGAGAAATTTTAATTAAAACTCAGTCATGCATTTTGTTTGATCCCTTAATGGTATTTTTACAGCGAATAAATTCTTTCTTCAAGAACTCCGATATTAGGGTTACCAGTTTTGAATTTTAATTGACGTAAATAAGTCTTGACATTTTAATGTTGTGCTCATGTAAAATTCACGTATATTTTAATATAAAGGTCAGTTTCGTTTTTTTTTTTTTGGAAATGAAGCTTTTGCCGTCCTCTGTTTTATGTAATCAATCAACAGTACTGTATAATCTATTTTTTTTTGTACAAGTCTTTTTATTTTGTAATTTTTTATGTAATCCGATTTTTATTATTATTATTAAAAGTTTAATATTATATATATATTAAATTCATTCATTAACAATTTAGTAATAATAAAATATAAATAAATTTTCATGCATTTAACATGACTAATGATTTTATTCATCAAACGATATAAAGTAAACAGCTGGTAATCCTCGTTCGCATTTTGTCAATCGACGCCAATTTCTTTCGTCGTTTTGTTGTCTCTTGTCAATGAATGTTGCTCATGTCGAAATGAAAGTGTGATTAAAATGTTTGTTTAATTTTTTTTGGTGGTGCTTTTTCGGATCGTGCAGCCTAAGCCGGTGACGCAGTTTTGTTGCCAGTTCGCACTGATGACACATAGCATTCCCTTTATTATATTGAATTGCTCCCCGAAATACATTTGTAATGTAACAATAATAAATATAGTCAATATTAAAGAAAGAAAAAAATAATGAATAAAATAAATAAAAATAAAACGTGATTTCTGTAACAATTGCTAACTAACTTATTATAAATGTTTTGAGAGGATTATTGAAAAAAAAAACATACTATTATAAAAAAAATATTCACCGATTGTTCAGGAATATATTATCAAATATTTTATTATAAATTTTAAATTAATTTGTAGCTTATGTGATTTTTAAGATAATCTGATATTTGCCAGTGAAAATTGTTCAGCTTGATCATTATGATTCATATCGGTCAAAGTATACGCGAATATTTTCATTTAAAAATAAAAATGCTATAAAATCGCTATAAATAATATTTTATTTCAGTTTTATAGTATGATTTATAATATTTATTTGCGTATGGCAAATATCGATGCGTTTTAAGAATCATATTCATATTAGGATAATTTTATTGTTATAAAATAGATTGCTATTTTTCTGCCATTGTGTTATAAATTAGGTAATAAATTAATGAATAAATTCTTTGTGATCATTACCTACATATATTAATAGAATGTATGATTATTTATATTATATAAAGAAAAAGAATGTTTAAAAAAAAGTTGGAAAAATATCGTAATATTGGTGATTGAACAATTCGAGGATTTGACTGATTTGAGGGGTAAGATTTTAAAAATTGAAACGACGAAAAATGTGCGTTTCATCAATAATTTCAGTTGACAATGTCAGTATTTCG
This sequence comes from Leptonema lineaticorne, assembly GCA_024500535.1. Classification (NCBI taxonomy): domain Eukaryota; kingdom Metazoa; phylum Arthropoda; class Insecta; order Trichoptera; family Hydropsychidae; genus Leptonema; species Leptonema lineaticorne. Next base: position 10,523,822 of record JANIJI010000021.1, read on the forward strand.
TCAAAAAAAAATTGTTTTAATAAGAAAACTATGAACTAATCGATATTTTTAGGTGAGTTACTGTTATACGCATATATTGATATTTATTATTATATTATTATTGATAATTGTAATTTAAAAATGAATAAATAAATCAGACGAAGATACCGATTAATAGTTAAAAAAAATGAGATGGTTAAAACCGAGAATGGCTCCTTTTAACGAGAGCGCATTTTGTAATATAATATATATGACCGTTGTTAAATAAGATTTAAAAAAAAAATGTTAATAAATGTTATTATCACTGAAAAAGTGACGTTTTATCATCTTGTTGGTAACCGGTCCATAAATTTAAAGATGTAATTAAAAATTATATATACATATATTATGAACAAAATAAAAAATGCGAAATTTTTCCTTCGAGTTATGATAAATTAAATAAAAAAAAATAATAAACACAGCCTTTTCGTTTACATCTCGTTTACTTTTCCTAGCACTTCTAATTTATTTAACTAAAATATCTTAATAATAATAAAAAAAATGTTATAAAATTATTGCATGTGCACGCTAATTTTACTAATTTTTAGCATATAAGTCAATTGCTGTTTTCTTTCCTATTGTAAATATCTGATGAAGTTAATAAGTCTAAAAGAGAAAAAAAAAGATAATTATAACGAGAATCAAGATTTTACCCCCAAATCTTAGTTTTAACAGAGTATAAACTAGCGGTTTGAACACAGAAAAAAAAATACGTATTAATAAGAATTGTTGATGTGTTGTTTTGATTTTATTTTTTTAATCATTGAAGCAGTTGAAAGTGAATATTGTTATTTAATTTTTAATATTGTTTTTTTTTTATTAACATATATTTAATATTTATATACATGACGACCTAAATTTTATTGATGAATTATTACTACACATAACCACACAACAATGTATTAAATGTAATTGTAATTCTTATGTAATATTGTGAATCATTATATTATTATTATTATTATCATTATTATTATTATAAACTTAGTATTATGTAGATATTGAATTTTTAATTGTGAAAATCACCAAAATTAGAGTATCATTGTATTTCGACAATATATTTCATTGAAAATATGAATATGATACAATTGTATGTGACGGGGAACAAATATGGTGTAACAGATGGATGTATGGGTACTTTTTATTATTATCATTTTTTTTAAATCAGGAAATTATGCTGTTTTTTTTAATATGTGTGCAAAATTATTATGAAAATATTTTGTATTTTTATCACGTAAAATATATTATAAATATATAATATATCTATTGAAAGTGTCATTATTAAGAATTTTTTATTATTAAAAAAAGGTATTGATTTATTTTTCTAAAACAGTTTGTTGCTAAAAAAATATGATTGATTTTTCTATTTTTATGCTTGCATTTTTTTTTTGGAAAGACAAAGTTTACACAATAGAAACACATTATTTTTAAAGATGACATAAAATCTAGTGAATCTGAATATTTATTATTCAAATTTGTAAATAAAATAATTCAGAATGTATGAAGTTGGAATTGAATGTCAAAAATGTTTTAAAAAAAATATTTTTTATATATTTTCATTAATTTTCGTAACTTTTTGCGCACATATATATATATATATATATATATATATATATATATATATATATATATATATATATACCTATAAAATCTTTAAACATTTGATTTATCGTATCGTTTAATTTTTGTTTCGTTGATTTTTTACTGGAAATTTTTTCGTACATAGTCAAGTTGTCCGAAGAGGAATGGGAAACTGAACTGGAGGCCGAATTGAAAGATTACGAATCGACAGTTGGCGACAAAGTCACCGACGACAAACAGTGGGAAAAAGACTGTCATGATTTATTGGGAGACGACGACGAAGATCTGAAGTAATCGATACTTTCGTCGTTCATATGAATTGCGAAATATCCTTATGAAAATATATGTAAATGTACGATTTATTTTTAAGTTGTATTAAATTACGTCGTTTACTTTCTCATTTTTTTTTTGTATATTATTTAGATGTAAATAAATTTCAAAAATTCCACTTTATTCTATCAAATATGTGCAGTTATTATATTGTTATATGTATTTTTGTTGTTGTATGTAATATTTTAGATATATGTTTATGTATCTATAAATTGATATTGTTTTCTTTATAAATTTTATCATTTATATAGTTAATATATGTTTAAATTATTTTTATTTACATTCTAAATATATTATATAAATTTCTTCAATATTTAATATATAATTATAATCAATATTATATTGAGCTTTCTGATTTTTGTTGATTTTAAGTTTGCTTGACAGAATGGACATAAATATTGAGCAATATAATCATGCCTATACAAGTAGTAATAAATCAACATTTTCTTGCATCGTTTCAATATATTATATATATATATATATATTTTCATTTGCTGCAATTGTTTTATATGTATAAATTAAGCGATAATTGATAAATATTTGAAAAAAAAAGTTCCCATATCCTATAAATGCGAGTATCATTGAAAATTTCACATTGAAAACACATAAACGTATTTTAGTGTTTATATTATTCTATATACATATAAAAAAATAATTCAATATATCATTATATTATGTATAATATATAATATAATAATAATATTGTTTGATCACTGTGGTGTCTTCAATATATGTACTCTTCAAATGAGTGTTGATATATGAAAATTATTCAATTTTTTCCATATTATTTTAGACTTGAATCACGATTCTCAAAATGTGAATAAAACCGCTTTCTTTTCATTAATATTGAACGTCAATTTTATATTTTTTATAATATCAACGATAAAAATTGACCAGAGTTCTGAATAGTTTTATTGCGAGTTATCATTTGGGAATCGTCGATATGAACTTTTCTTCACTTTTTCTTTTATAAATTGTATTTTTCTTTTAGATTATGAGAGTAAGCTTTGAAATAATGTAATCGGGGCGCGTTATTTTTCAAATTGCGCGCTAAGTAAAAGTTTGTTATAAAACTGATAATATTATTAATCGGTTAATATCGATGTGCGTTTATATCATATAATATACAATCAAATGTGTGGAATGTGCGCTGATTATTTATGATAAATTTTGAAGATTATTCCGTTTAATACAAGTTTATTAAGTATGGTTATATTATATATACATATATTAATATTTATATAATAAATACGAATTCTTTTGGTGAGAAGATATACTAACGTTAGTCTTTGACATGATTTTTTTTATATATATACATAAAAAAATTGTTTGACTATCATCATACTTAACTATTAAACAATTGATATACTTTATATAAAATAAATATCTTTGATTATTAAAAAAAAAACTTTGATGAAAAATTTCTAGGTGTTGTTTGCATATAATAATCTCTTTACTCTCTTGTTGAGTGTCCATTACTTGCTGTATAATGTGTACCATATATGCCTACATAGTTTTATTTTAACACGAAATTTAATGATTATTATCATTCGTTTATTTTTTATTTTTTTAATTTATTTATTCGTTCTTTTATAACGTTTACTCGTCTACATATTATATATTATTAAAAAAATATATATATATAAAGTGTATTTTATGAAGTGTGTATGTAAATACATTCGAGATGTCGAATTATTTGTGGAATAAATTCGCACTATCCTTTATCACTTTTTTTTTCAACCGAAATTTATATATTATATGTGTATCTGTGGTGAAATATTTTTTTTTTATTTAGTTTAATTGTATTATTGTATTAATATAACATTTGATAGGTGTATTTTGCATTAAGTATTTATGATATGATAATGGTTCTAACGTGAAATGAAGAGTAAATTAAAAAAATGGAATTATAGGAAAATTACTGATAATCAAGATAGTCTAATGAAGTTTTATAAGTCATACACTTTATGCATGTATTCACCTTTCAGAAGGTTAATTTGATTTTGGTCACGATTATAAAATAATATTTATTATATTTTCAAAATATAAATTATATTATTTTGACATCGTTAATACAGAATTACAATTTTTTTTTTACTTCACCACTGATGTACACATTGATTGATTAAAAAAATTATGCTAGTAGTTATATACAAAATCTTATGTCACTTTTTTAACGTAATCGAGTTCTTATCATTATCATTATTGAAGAAAAAAAAATGAAACAATAATATTTTGCTTCCATATTTTTGAAGCAAGCATTGTTTTGCATTGTAGATATTTATTGTACGATAATAATTATAATTATGAACGGGGTGAAAAGTGTAAAATGGGAATATTTCATAACTGGTAAACTTGAATTTATATATATATATATATTCAAGAATTATATAACGTAATTTATATATTCACGTTTTTTTCCATTTTTTTCTTTACATATACATATATGTAAACTTGTAAAATAACACAGTTGAGCAGAATGCAAGCAGATTTATTCGAAATGATGTAAATTGAATAGTTAGTCATACGTATTATTACCATTATTATTATTATTATTATGATTATTATTATACATATGTATATTTTTTCCAAGTTAAGTTTAATGAGCAACGTTTTGTTGTTATCTGTCTAGTTATTATGTTATATATATATACTGTATTTAAGTGTACGTATATATGGCAAATAAAGTGATGAATACAATAATTGCAAGTGTTTTCGCTTTTTTTGTATCCATATTTTTAATTAATTTTCATTTTGTCTAAGTTTTAAATAATTATTCGAGAAAATCAGATCTAAAATTTAGATTTATTTTGTTCTTATTTTTTTTTTTTTTAGTTTTCAGTTTCACAAGAAAATTCATTAGAAAAACTACTTAACAATGGTTACAAACAATAAAGAATGATTTACTTTTTGTAAATCATTTAAAAAAAAGTTTACTTTCTAAATGGTGAGTTAAAAAAAAAAATAATGGTTTGATTGACCTTTTCTAAATATTTTTATATTAATTTTTCTACGGATAAAATATGATTATTGGAGTAATCTGTACTTATTTTATTGCCTATATAGCGGAACAATGAAATCATTTAATTACAATGGCAAATTTGTTTGAAAAAACATATATATGTATATATATATATATATATATATATATATATATATATATATATATATATATATATATATATATATATATACATATATATATTAAAATTTATATAAATTGTAATTTCACGTGAATATTATGATGCGATGTCGACTATCGTAAAATGATTAATAATGATATTTTTTCGTAAAATTTATGTATATTTTCCCAGTACAAGTTTGGTCATTATTGAGAGCACAGCGTGCTTCTGTTATGAAACCATTAATCGTCCAAATTGGGCTCATTTTTTACATTATTTTTTTTGTGAGTAAGTATATAATGAACTGTAATTATTTATGTATAGACGTACTAATATATATATATATATATATATATATATATATATATATATATTTTTTTTTTTCTTTTTTTTTCACTTTCGATGATTTGAAATCTTTTAAGTCGATATTTTTATTTAAAATTCTAACGAGAAAACATCATTCATTTTATAATATATTCAAAGGATGTCTTCATATAAAATATATAATTTTTGATCGATTTTTAAGTATGAATTTTGCACTTCTATATTTTTAGATATTTTCTATGCTAAAAGAGATGATGTCAGTGAAATGCAATGGATTCATTTTACAGGGTAACATTTTATATATAATATATAACATATTGAAGATATGTCAAAAAATATATTATTAGCCAATATTTGCAGAAAAGCATTGAAAGATCATAAGAAATATTCTTTGGTAAACTTCAAAAAATTGGCCACCTCTAGAAATTTTAGAAGAAATAGTAAAACAGTATTGTATATTCATGGCTATGAGGAATCAATGCGTTCAAATAGTACTAAAACAGTCGTCAAAGCCTATTTGGCGTCCAGACCAGAAATTAATGTCATCGTATTGGATTGGTCAAATTTAGCCGATATGGGCTATTTGAATAATGCTGCCAGTAATACAGATATGGTAAATATATTTCTATGAGTTAAATATATTTGTGATTTAATTTATTGCTAATGTGGAGCATTGCCAGGTTGGACGAGCTGCCGGAACTTATTTATTAGATGCAATCGGTAGTCAGATTCAAAAAGAAAATCTGCATATCGTATCACATTCACTAGGTTGTCATGTGGCCGCTTCACTTGCTAGAAGAACTCAAATTCACGGTGTAACTTTAAATCGGTATATTTTTATACGTATAATTTTCATAATAAAAATTGATTTATAAAATCTACAAAATATAGTGTTTTTTTTTCTCTGTATTAAGGATTACCGGTTTAGATTGTGCAATGATTGGTTATCTTCCACAAATATTAGGAACTAGATTAGGATCAACGTCGGCAATATTCGTCGATGTTATCCATACAGATTCAGGTCGAAATGGTATTCCGACAAAAATTGGACACGCTGACTTTTGGCCAAACGGAGGTTTTCGTCCGCAACCAGGATGCGAAACTGTTTCAGTCTTTCAAACGATCAACAGCAGAACTTTTCAAAATGGTTATATTTAATTTATTCTGAATATAAATGATGTTTATTGACAAGTATAAATAAATTTTCATTAGAGTTTTGTAGTCATTATATGTCGTGGGTGTTTTATGCTGAATCGGTAAGAAGTCCTAAGAATTTTTTGGCTGTCAGATGTACTAATAATGAAACGTTCAGTAAAAATTTTTGTGGCGATAAAAATCTTGGCTATATGGGTTATGGAGCATCTTCAACGTAAGATATGTTTATTTCACTTATGTAAAATATAACATTACCTTGAAATATGGAACCGGTTAGTCGTAAATTCTTTCTTCAATAGATTTTGTAGATTAATTATGCAAATCTAGTCAAAAACTTACTTCATATCCATTGATTTTTATGGTTGCTGTTAAATGCATAGTTGGCAAAGCTGCCTTCATTAGCAGGAATAGTAAATATAAAGTGGCACTTTAATATTATTCTGTTTCTTTTTTTATATGTTATATCAAATGATCGGTTTTATATTATTCATTCGTTTTAACATTATAATATAAATTATTTCAGGCTAAAAGGAAGTTATTATCTGACGACGGCGAGCAAATCTCCTTATGGTCAAGGTACCAATGGTATCAAAGGTCCAAAATAATTTAAATTATTGATCAATATTATATGAGTGTTTATGGAAAAAAATATATACATTTACATGTTTTATTACAACAAGATAAAGAAAAGTAGAAACCGTTTAGAAAACATTTCTATAATTCATTTTTCTCCAAACAATCGTACAATAATATCAATTACACCGTATTTTTTTTTATTATTTTCACCAATAATAACTATATTCATATTATTTTTCGTATGATAATTTAAAATTAACATTTATATTTTATATATATACGGCAATTTTCTTTATACAGTCAAAATATGTTGATACATATATAATTTCACTTCTTTTTTATACATACATATATATATATATATATATATATATATATATATATATATATATATATATATATATTATGCTTATGATAACGACAATTTTATTTATAATGAATAATAAATAACACACAATTTTATATAATTATTTTACATTATTACAATTTTTTAATCACATCAATCTTGTTCTTTTTATTGTTTATATATAAAAATAAATAAAAATACACTAAAAATCGACAATTTAAAGCGATTTATATCTTTTTTTGTATAAATAATAAAATTGTGATAAATTAACGTTTTTTTTTTAAATAAAATTACGCTATTTGGGGCACGCATTTAGTTTTATTGGCAGATTAATAAAATATAACACATTGTCTGTCAAGGAAATTTTTCAGAATTAATTTGATTTAATAATGTTAAATCATCATTTAATGATTTCTCCATGTATTCTTTGAAGTTATTAACCCTGAATAACCATCATAGTCAAAATTACAACTACAAGACAACTCATAGTTGGCAGTCAATGTGTTAATTTATTAATCACAAATGAAACACTAAAGTGAGTATGCAAAGTGCAAAACGTCGATTTTTAGTGTAAATTATAATTAAAAATAATTTATATTTATAATAAAAATAATATACATTTTATACACTGAGTAGTTTGAAAAATATATGTATATGTATATGTATATATATATATATATATATATATATATGTATATGTATATATATATATATATATATATTTATGTATATATATATATATATGTATATATATATATATATATATATATATATATATATATATATATATATATATATACATATACAATTTAATAATAAAAAGAAGAACATTTGTTAATTGTATTCCAAGTACTGCTTTTGAAATTTTTGTAATATTTTTATTCACACTTAAAATGTCAGTTCACATTATTATTATTTTTTTATATATAAAAACGAAATTGTTCGTTAATTACGACAAATGTATTTACAATAAAAGCGTTTTTATTCCCATTTATATTTATAAATATTATTACATATACAATATCTACAAAAAATTTGATCTCAAGAAAGTTACAGAAATGATTTATTTATTTTTCAATGCAGAAAAATTTACAAGAATGCATATTTACATTTTTTTTTATTTTTATTAAATTAACAAAATGCATCTTAGATGAAGTAGATATAAAAGATTTAGATTATTAATAGAATTAGATGGACCCTGTGAGTAATATATAAAATATTTTTTTATGAAATCTCAAAGATTTTCGATATTAAAAATGATTTAATTGATTAAAGTGTTTAATAAAATGTTACTATAGCCATAAAGGAAGAAATTTGGCTACATATATTTATTTAGTACATATTAAGTTATTATTTTCCACCGAAATTTTCTATTCAAGAAAATTTTCTCTTCAGTATAAAATTATTATATTTTATTAACACCAAAATAGTGTCCTTTTCGAAAAACGATTCTGGCTGAGATTTTGCCATTTTACACGATTTAATGTAATTATATTTTCATACATTTATTTATTATGAAATAATATATATATATATATATATATATATATATATATATATGTATATTAAATAAATTGTCAAATGTAAAATATTTAGTGTCTTGAAGTTTAAGAATTTCACAAAATAGATGTCGCTGAAAATTCATATCTAGAGCTTGAAGTAATTCCTTTAATATTTTTATTGTAAATAGTTATGAGTTGATTTCTAAATATCTTAGAGTATTTAAATAAAAATAAAACATAATATGAAGAAGCTTTAAGGTATTTTTTTAAATAAAATGTTACATGCAAAAAGTAAAGAGATAAAATCAGTGTTTTACAATATTTTTTGATTAAAATTTTATTTTAAACATCTAGAAAAAATCGTTAGAGTTATGAGGGTTTTCTTTCATATTATTTTTCAATAATTTCCCGCTTTGTCATCATTAAAATCTGGCCACTTTATATTATAGCGTATCACTGTTTATATAAATAAAATGGTTTTTTAATGATATTTTATTGTAAATAAGTTGGTCAAATTAATATTCAGTATATTTTTAGTTTAAAATATATCAATGAAGTGTGTGATATATATTTTGAAAAATATTAATATCATTAAATAATATAGAAAATTAATTTTATTAATTTTAATAGACTACTATAATCAAATAAGTTTTATATTGTATTTCAAAAAAAAAAAAATACTGATCTTTATAAACTTAAAGTTTTGTCTGAAGTACGATTTCTAGAAGAAATTTTAATTGAATTTTTCAACAATGTATGGAATATATAGCCGGGACAGACTAAATTTCATTTATAAATAATATGGTTGGAAATACTTCGTTATTTCGCCATCGGTCAGGACTTCGCATTTAGCATGAATAAAAAAAAAAAGTAACAATGAAAATAAAAGGACGGCTCTCGGATGGGATTTGAACTCTAGCGTTTTTAATTTGAAATTGGAGGATTTTACTCAGCGCCAGCAAAAATGGAGACGACGTCGGGATTTCAGTGGCGTTCGTGAAATTCAATTTTTCATCCGCACACTCTCGGAGGCTAAATTTAAATCTGACTATGTCGAGTACGACGAATGCGCATTACGGTCGTATTTCCATTTTAGTTTCGATATGGTTTTTGTCTATGAATGAACGATTTTTTAAGGCTTTCGTCTGTATGCGAATTTTCATATTTGTTGAATATTAAAATACAAAAAAAAATATGTAAAAACGTTTATAAAATATATACTATATTATTAATACATAGTTTTGTTAAAACGCCATCTGTTGCCATGTTTTTAAATGTAAGAAAGAAATGTTTAAAAACAGTATAATTTAATTGTTATTATGGATTAGAAATATTTTAAAACACTGATCCTTGATGTATTATTTAAATATATAAAAATCGATAGATTAGTTCTGTTTTTATTCTGTGATTTAATATCCTTAGATATGACATAAATAATATACATTTTAATGTACATGAATATATAAATTACAATAAGATTTTTAATGCTGTAATTTTAAAATTATCATTGTGAATTAATGGAAAAAAAAAACTAAATATGATGATAATAATAATGATGATGACAACTATAAAAATAACATCAATAACATTAATATTTTTTTCCGAATCATATATGAAAATTTTCATCACAGACATACATTGTCATTATTTGATTTTTTTTTTATACATATTTACAATGCATTAAAGTTAATTTATATACAATAAAAAGAACCATTTTTTTCCTTTCACATTTATATATAATATGACTATTTCATTGTAATTGTTCTATAAAATGTTTTTATGACCAATAATTATTACATATGCATACACGTATACATAAAATTTCATTACTGCATATTGAATCGATTATTATAATTATTATTAAAATGGATGCGTGTAGAATATTTAATTCAATCAACAAGGACACGATCTACTGTTTATAAGAATTTTAAAATTTTGTGAAAAATAGAGGCACACATGTAAAAGACTTACATTTTATTTATGATACAAATAATCCAATCTATTTATTTTATAGTTATCATTTTTTACATTATATTGAATATTCTTATTTTTTAATTTGATAACAATAAATTCAAATTATATTAATATAACCCTTTCGTGACGGTATACATGTAATATTTACGATTTCATAAGTCTGTTATATATTTCTATTTATATTTTAAAGATATTATTTATGTTCATATTAAATGCGTGACGTTGGCAAATTAGCGCGGAAAATTGACATCACACATACGTTGTAGTCGTCGCAAAAAGGTTAAAAATAAATGGTATAATTTACATTTTTTTTCTTTTTTCATTTATTGAATGAAAATTGATATGAAATGTAAAGTTTCAGATTCAAGAAAGTTGAGTTGGAAACAAAGTGGATTTGTATATAAATATTTGTAAAACTTGGGATTTGAATTTAGATGCTTTTATGATTTTATGGCGTACTTTGAAAACTTTAAATATATATTTCGAGAAAAGTTTTTTCTATATATTTTAGAATATGAAATACAATGCAATATTTATATGAAAATAATAAGAGCTACTCAAATATCAGCTTATTTTTTATAACAGAAAATCATCAATATAGAAATAAATCATTTTTCAATTATTTGAGTACTAAATTTTGGCTATAATTATAATTATAGAACATTATACTTTATAATGAATATTTGAGTAGCACAGTTTTTTAAACATTACATATAGTAATAATACATCGGAATTTCATTTAAAATTTTGTTCTATATATCGTGAAAAAGTTTTTGATTGTTATTATTTTATCCGTTTTATATATCGACTTTTATTTGATTTTTCCTTCAAATTATTATCCAAATGTATTTTATTTGTTCCAATCAAGTAAAATTTTATTGTATTATTGTGGATTTAAAGGCGATTAATAGTGTTTATCTAGTTTCAGTCGTCGAACATTGGATATAAGTAGTAGTTTTAAAATTATATTGTCACATTATTATAAATCCATTTTATACTATATATTTGAGGAAACTGTAAATTCGAATGATGTTTTTTTTTTGTATGAATAAATGATATAAATATGTTTTATTAGAAGATGAAAAGGCAAATTTATCAGATGAGGTCTAAATTTTATATTGAATTTAAATATTTTTTTTAAACTTATCCAGCTAAATTCGCCTTTTTTCTTATAAATATTTATAATAGATTGTTTTTATGGTAACATGATAACATCGGCAGAACTCTGATATCTGACTCTTTTCTTGGCCGGTTTATTATTTGTTGATGTGCCTCCATTACCATTATTACTAGCTGAAGCACTTTCATTAATATCCATGACTTCGGAGCATCTTTCTGACTTAATCCTCGTCTGATTGCTGTCTTCGTCTTCATAGTTGTATTCGTCGTTGTTGAGTCCCGCCTCTTCGGCTATCGTTTTGATGGAGGACCTAGACGAGGACTGGCGGAAGTCCCCGCCCGGGTCCCTGCATCACGATATTCTCGTCTGTCTACCTGATTTCTTCAATCTCGACGTCGAAGACGACGACGACGACGACGACGAGGACGATGAATGCCCCTGACGGGCGTGTCGTCACATGGAGCATAGTTCATGCTGTGATACTGAACTGTAACTCACCGTTGAATTGTTCGAAGCTGCCATCATAGCCGATACTGGATACTGTAAAATGACAATATCAGTTAAAATACAGCAGTAAATATATATATATATTATATATGGTAACAATGAAGAGGAATCGTGCATTGTGATATTTATGTATAATAGATATCCGTGCAAGTTGTTTTATATAACATAGTTAAATTAAGTATTTATATTATGAAGAGTTTTAAATATAGAGTATATATTATATCATGAATTGGTTCAAATTTCTGATTTTTCAAGTATATTAAACGTTTGATAAAAACAGGGTAAATAATTAGCATTTTCCAAACTACTGAGTGTGATTTAAAATTCATTTTAATATTTTAGAACGGGTGACATTTTCAATCCATTAGATGAATATGGAAACGAGAAAGCCTTATTAAAGTAAAAGATGGTCATTGCATATGAATGATATATTGTGGAAGTGTCTGATGCTGCTACGCTTTTCAGATATGTCGGTGATTTGAAACACCAAGTTGTCGGTTTGAAACACCAACGTTCTTTGTATGCAAGAGCATATAAAGGACGAAGTTCCAACTATCCAGAATGTTCACGAATGGTTTTCTCATTTCCAAACTGGATATTTCAGCATTGCAGATGAACTAAGAGTGATATGTGAGACATATACAATACAACATCAGTAGAATTGCAATCGATGAATGATTATTGGGAACAGTAAATAAATAAACGTTCAAACAAAGGGAATCTAATTTAGTATATTCGGATGGAGTTTAATGAAATTCTAATTTTCAATTTATATATGAATTGAAAAAGATTTCAGTTGTATTGATTTTAATTAATTTTTCAACGAAATTTATATATAATGATATATAAAATTATCATATATTTATTAATTAAACGTAGAACTTTATAAAAAAGTAAGTATATATATATATGAGGTTCAAGTTCATAAATCATTTTAAAATATTTAGTGGAATTTATTGAAATTAAATTCATCGTTTATATATAAAATTTAAAGCAGCGTTTTCAAATATAATATGAATGAAATATGTATAAAAATAAAAAAAACTAGGAAAAATAATTTATTATATAAAGGAAAAATAGCAAAATTAACGAAATTTTCCATATAAGAGACGTAATCTTGTTATATTTTAGTTTGTGTAAATAAGTGAATGCTATAAATCACAAGTGCGATTTGATACGATTTTTTTCTTTTAGATATTATCGTAACGTATAAATGGAAAAATTGGGAAAATTCTGTTAAAAAATATATATAATAATAACGGTGTATTTTTTGTGAGTTTATTTGACCTACGGAAGATACTAATCGATAAAACATTAGAGTCAATGAACTTGAAAACGATTCAAACATAACCATTATGTAAATAGAATTTAGTTTTTTTTTTTTTTGGTTTTTGGGTTTCAGGGAAAATAATTTTATTATACGATAGAGAACAAAAGGAATTCGTATTATTAAAGGGAAAAGTTAATGTTCAATAATCGGATAATGGATTACAGTGAAATGTTATGGGAAGTATGAAAAATTATTTATATGGAAGCAAGTGTCTTTTTTTTCCTGGAAAATATGACTATTTGTGATGAAATTTTATTTCAGACTAATTTTTATGAATATTAAAATTAGTCTGAAATCTGATTATTATTTTAATACGTCAAAATATGTGATAAAATAATTTAATAATATTTTTTTATTAATTTTTTAATAGTATTAAAGATTAATTGATCTTTTAAAATATTATTTAAAAAAAATCAATTTAGATTTCTTAAAATGTAATAATATTTTATGTTATTAATAATAAGATAATATGATTTTTTTTTATATATAACAAAATATTGTATCTGTAAATTTAATTAATTTCACCGTAAAGTTTTCTCTGTACTTTTTTCTTATAATATATTACATATTTTATATAGATGTAATGAAATTGTCTATACTAATTTATTGAAATATATTTTAATACGCATAAATGTTAAGATTTATATCTCAAAATTAAGCTAATATCAGGAAATTTAAAAAGAGTATGAATAAATTATAGAATATTAAATTAAATAATTTGATAATTATTTGTATGAAATTTCTTAATACATAATTGTATAAAGAAAGGGATTAATATTATTGTATCTGATATTATCTGCAATTATTTTGTTGATTTTTGCATTTTATATATATATATATATATATATATATATATATATATATATATATATATATATATATATATACCATATATATTGAAAATAAAAAGCGTTTGAGAAGCGTTGGAATAGAAAAGCAGGAATATAAAAATATGTAACGTTATAATATAGAGGAAAAAAGGAAAATATTTTCGATTTCATAATTTATGAAGTTACTTTCATTTGCATGTATTTTCACGTAATGCGTTGTACTAGACGTACATATATATAAAAATTTATGGTTTCTACTAGATTTAACTTTAGCCCGCAATGACTCGGCGGGTATTTATACGAAATGGCCACTCTGTTACGACCGCAAGATGAATTTCATTTTCCATTTTCCATATCTATTTTGCATACGGGCTGATACGTCTCACGTTTTCCGAGAAATACGTATCAATTAATTAAGTGCTCGAGTTGAACGCGTAATGCTGCCCGTGCACGTTCATAATAATGCCAATACTTTATTTAATTTACATATTATTAGAGCATTTTTACGGTTTGTTGTGTGATTTTATATATTATATGCATATTTTTTTTCTTGAAAATTTTATGTTATGGAACGTAAAATCGTTACCTTTTTGTTCGAAGGTCAAGGGTGTGATTATTTATATGGTGGTTGGAATTTTGCCATAACATATGAATGAACGTGTTGGAGCAATAAAGCACTACCGATTGTATATATTCCATTTTATATATAATAATAGAGAAAAATATATAAAATATATATTTTATAATAAATTTATTGAACTGATCTTGGTATGTTCAAAAATTTTTCTTTGAATTTTTATACAATAAAATAATTATTTTATTGAAAATAAATAATATAACGGTTTTATATTGAATATATATATTTATAAATAATATTAAAAAGTTAAAACATGGATAGTGAAGTATCGATCCTAAAATGTGTTTTAACAACAATATAATAATAAACGTTATATATTACGGTATATCAATATAATTCAATTACACCCTATATTCTATATAATATTAAAGAAAATCGATTTCATAGCGATATTTTGATATTAATTATATGTCACCATGTTAAATTATTAATGTAGTTTACGTTGTAATTAACATGTGGGAAGTGAATTTATATGTGACATTCTAATTAGTGTTTGTAATATATAAGCGTTAATATTTGCGTTTTGATGTTCAGATGGTTCAATTAAGCAATTATTATATATAAATATTTCATATTATAAAATTCATAATTTATTCATTATATGTATACATATAAAATTTTGAAATATTGTGTGAACATGTCATTATAAATCAATATAAATAATTGTTCAATAAAAAGTAAGGAACTTTTTTTTGGTCACATTAAATCATTAACTGTTTATATATTCAACAACAAAATTGCTTTAGTTTTATTATTATTTTATGTTTAACTATATTCGGTATATTCAGAAGTTTAATTGGCTAACTTTTCTTCAAAGTATTTTTCCAATTTCAGTAAATAAATGGGTTCCATTTTACAGAAACTTTATGATTAATTTGTTTAACTTTTAAGTATAAATTTGTATAGTATATCGTTTTTTTTGCACGGATTTTAATAAAAATTATATCTAAAAGTTGAACGAATATATAAATATATATTATATATATAGTTTTTTTAATAATAATAAAATTTGAAATAAAAATATAATGAATCTATTATTAAAAATATATATTTATTTTTTATTAATAATAATAGTTATATTATGTATGTAGAAATTATTAAAAATCGTTTCAAATAAAATTTGACGTATTGAACGTTTTCTTGCGAGTTTTTCCCGATGATTTTCATCGCGTCGCCGAAAATCGCTCGGAAAAATTTTAGTAAGGAGAACAGGGGCGTCTCGTGGCGGGTGTGAGCATTTTTCAATTAAATCAAGTGAACGTGTCGAAATCGTCGAACATGTCAGCATTGGAAGGTGGAAGTCGGCCACAGAATACGGTTCCAGGCCAGATGTTGGCTTGAATTATGGGTCTCGATCACGACCTATTCGCTTCCAAAACCATCGTTTCCCAAATGGAATATTGCCTCGGATCGTATTTCAAATCCACTTTCTGCTATCGCATATATATATATATATATATATATATATATATATATATATATATATATATATATATATATATACACTATTATGATATGTGATATGGTCGTTCCTATGCTTAAATTTATATTACCTGAAAATCGCCATTTTGAACGTTCAACATCATATTAAAAATAAAATAATAATAATAATAATATATAATATTAAAAATTTTATTTTTTATTTATTTTGAATATAATTAAAATTGTACGTATGTATGTGTAAATAAAATCTGCTCGCTTTTAAATGACTGTCGTGTACTCATTTTGTATATTAAACGAGATGTTAAAGTTAATACGGTGTAACTAGATAGTTAAATTTAATATAAGCGGTAAAAGTTAAATTACATATAATATTATATATAAATATATATATATAGAATTTCTTCTATTTGAGTTTTTTAAATATTAAAATTCAAATTAATAATATTTTTCATTTAATTGAAATCATATTTTAAAAGAAAATAAAATTTATTATATATTATTATATAATTCAACTCTGTTGAAGTAATAAATATTTGAAATTTATTTAGAAAATATTGATATATGTTGCTATTGATTTTTATATATTTTTACAATATAAATAAAACAAAACAACCAATATAAGTATTTCACTTTGATATTGAATATATGATAAAAATGTTACAACATTTTATATATAATGAAATATACAAAAAAATTAATCCTTTTGTGTTCAAACACTTATATATATATATATATATATATATATATATATATGTGTGTATATATATATATATATATATTATATTTACACTTAAATATTTTACATATTAATAATATAGTGTCGTTACGAAATGAGAATGCAATGTTTCTGTGTAAAAGCGATATCGGGAACGAGACGTTTGCTAGCATTTCATGAAAATGAATTCTTTTATATGGAAATTTTTCATCGTCGTGCTTTCAGCTTTTTCAGCACTTTCGTTATATAGTTTTTATATTCGAAAAAGGAACGTGCATAATTAAGATATTCAGCATGAAATGTCTGTAACACATACTATTACATCATATATATATATATATATATATATATATATATATATATATATATATATATTTGCGGTATAAGAATGTATATTTTTTCATGTCGTTTATCATCATTTCGTTGGTTGTTTATATATATATATATATATATATATATATATATATATATATATATATATATATATATATATATATATATATTTGCCCTTAATACTAACCGCTGGCCCGTTGCCGTCCGTGTTTGAATTAGTTAATCCGAAAAAATTAAAACGGTTACATTCGACGATAAGTTTTTACGTTCTAGACGGAATATAAACGCGGATGAAATTAAGAACGAGAAGGAATAAAAAAAACAGAGCCGAGGATGAGAAGGAAGAGTGGAAAAAAATATAAAAATAAAGATGAAAAAAAAAAGTGGGAAAAGTCGAAATTTTTCCACAAAAGGCGCCGGAAAAGTTTTCGGCCGTATCGCGACGGGGGGATCTTTTCAATTTTCTTTCATTGCGATGCGATCGCTTTATATTACATAATAATTATATATTTTTTCTTCAAATACTTCGATTATATTCATGTTATTAAAATAAATATTACGACGTAATAAGTGTAGTTTTTGTATTTTTAATTTTTATCTTTTTAAGGTGAATATTTTTTCAGATATTTTATATAAATTTAATTTTGCCATTGAAACAATTAACAAGCTTGAAGAATGTAATTATATGAAAAACAATATAAAATTACTCTATTATTATTATTATAAAAAAAATTGTAGTGACGATCGAAAATTTGATCGCTAAAATCAAGTTAAATCAGTAAATCAAGCATCTAATTAGAGTTTAAAAGTTTCAATTACTGAAATAATAGTATAGAAATTATATTAGTAAATTATTAATACTTATAAATAGCTCATATTTTTATTGTATTATATCGTAATGATATGATTAGTTTCATAATGTAAGTATTCATTCATAGATGGCGTCATTTTATTATTTAGATTAATATTAAAAAAAATGTCAATCATAGTGAAATTGATGAAAAAAGCATGTAACTTTTTGAAAGTAATTATCGTTTTTATTTATTAAAAAATTCAAAATTTTAAGTTCAGATCAATCTAAACAAATAAAACTGTAAGTAAAAGAAGGGAATCGGATTGAAAATTTACAAAATAATATTTTCAATTAGAAAAAAAAAACGTGTACATTATTTGACGTGTCTAAAAAACCGTTTTAAAAGAAAACAAGCTTTCAGAAGTTTGTCTTTGACGGCAACAGGACAAATTTAATCCAACACCATATTTGTGCGATCCTTCGTCTGTTTGCTCGTTTCCCAAGAAAGTCTGCAAATATTTGATACCAATTAAACGTGTTTACCAGATATTTACTCTAGTGAGAATGAGAGACGTCTGAAAGACATAAAAAGTCGGAGAATTTATTTGTGCAAAAGGTTAGGAGGGGGGGGGGTTGAAAATGGGGTTGAAAAAGAAGAAGAAAAAATAGTAGCATAGGAGAAAATTGGAATGTTTATATCCGTTACCACTTTCTACCTTTTGTCTTCACATCTGTGTGAAGGGTTTTATTGAATTTTCAGAATCGAATGCGAAATTTACACGTCGTATCGTTTTAATTTGTTATATAATTGATTGTAATTGCGGTCGTTGAAATTGTGTTAATTATTGTCTGAATGCGAATATTAATCGTAATTGTCGCGAAATATTTATTGACAGTTTTATATATATATATATATATATATATATATATATATATATATATATATATATATATATATATATATATATATATAATAATAATGTTCCGATATGAAAACTAAATTAGATTAAAAAACTATTTTAATCTAATTTTAGACCATTTCTCACTAATGAATTTTTTCAAATTTTTAATCAAAAAATTATCAAAAATATTTATTTTAATAAATTTGTTTTTTTTAATATTGAAAAAATATATACAAAATTCATTTGTTTTTATTTTATTATAAAATATTACAATTTTTTTAATTATTTTTCTTTTGTTTTATAATATATATAAAATGTTAAAAGTTTATTCGCAACCTTTAAACCGGTAATACAATATATATTTTTAACTTGAACGCTATTTTTAGTTATCATCATCGATTTTTATTCATCTCAATAATCGCATAATATTAATATATCATTGAATGTGTTAATATAATTAAAAAATTAAATTTAATATTTCAATAGATTCAATAACGATATAGTATGAACTGATATTTTTAATAAATTAAAGGATTCCAATTTTATAGAATGCACGTTTTTAAAACGATTTCACGAATATTAATCACTATCTAATAATTTCAATATAAAAATTTAAATGCATTCATAAACACACACACACACATATATATATATAAACCAAATTTCATTAATTTACACAATAATAAATATACACCGGTGCGATTTATATCTTACATATATATATATATATATATATATATATATGTACGTACATTGGTAATTTTATTTGCGTAGCTTTATTTCGGTCTTGTTGAATATCCGCAGGCGGTGGTTTTCAGACGCAGGTGACTGCCGTTAGCGCAGGAAGGGGTTTTCAGATTCTACCGTCGACTGGAATGAGTTTTCCACGATTTTCCAAGTGGGGATACAGATTGGCGGTCGTAGGGAAATATTGAAATTGGGTTATTTCACCGGGCTGTTGGCGATTATGACGCTCTGACGTCGTAGACGGTTAAGTATACTGCGTCATGTAGACGACCGAGCGTGAATTTCAACCGATTTGCATACATTTGAATGGGCACTTTGATGGGATCTCGTTTATATGTACTGTCCTCTATATTCGTTATTTGTGTGTGTGTGTATTGTTTCTTTACGTTTTTGTAGTAGACGTTTTAGTCTTTTTTTACATATATATATATATATATATATATATATATATATATATGTGTGTGTGTGTGTGTGTGTGTGTGTGTGTGTATAAGGGTTGAAGGTTTTTTGTAGGGTTTAAGGATGAATCAATCGAGGCGTGTTCAAGGTCGTCGGTAATGTCGTGAACGATTATCGAATTATGATGTGTAATATCGAATCGTCATCGGAGTAATTGTTTGATGTTTGATCAATCAAGGTGAATCGATATGTTCAAGGTTGATATATGAAGTTCATTGTATAATTAATTATTAACATATTAACATTGTAATTAATATAGCGATTTTGTTGAAAAATTGAATATTTATCAACCGTGATATAAACTAAAGAATCTGTAAGGAAGTAGATTTAAAAAAAAAATACCAGAAGATGTATTGTCCATTGTCCATTGAATGTAGTATTTAATCATCAATAAAGCAAATTGATCAATCAATTATCAAATAATGATATATCGAATTAGAAAGCAATTTTTTATATTTAATCAACAATAGTCGAAGGTGACTGTATATGAATTTCGAAGTCAATTTCAATAATTATTCAGTTTAAATTCAACTTGTGATTAAAAATAAAAAAAAAAAGAAACATAAATAATAAATATATACTTGATTGGAAAACACTGCTTTTCATCTTTTGGTATAGTTATAAGATTATTAAATATATTTATAGATTTTTTTAAAGAAAATTTGTGTTAATATAATTATAAGTGCATCATAATTTAAATTCGAAAAATTCTCAAAAATGATTGATTTTAAAGCGACAGAAGCGAAGATATATATTATGAAAGATATGATAAAGTGTGAAATATAATTAATTTTCGAATAAAGCGAATGTGAATAATAATTTAAAAAAAAAAGTGATTATTATATTAAAAAACTTATTTGAATATTTAAATTAATATTTTAAAATACAATATATATATATATATATATATATATATATATATATATATATATATATATATATATATATATATATATATATATATATATATATATATATATATTGTACATATGTTTTTATAAATACGTATGCACATCCGGTAAAATGAGAAGGGAGCGCATTTTCCGCGATTCACTTCCGGAAAACGGGTGAAACGAGATTATGAAACACTTTTTTAAAGATAAAAATCCTTAAACGGAAACCGGCATGGAGAAAAATTTCCATCGTGAAATATGTTAAAGTGTGCAACTCTGATAATACAATATTAAAAAGGAAGTGCAAATATAAAAGCGCACATATTGCGCATAATAATGTTTCTAATAATAATATGTGGAAAATTTCATTCAATAACCCTATAAATGTAGGGTTTGTTGCTTTAATATTGATATAATTATTAATAATAGTTATAAATGCTTTATATTATGCGACGACGACATATCAATGCGATTTATATTCAACAATATATGCATGTATAATATTTACTAACTACCATAATTATCAACAATACATACACAACAAAATACAATGTTATATATATATATATATACATTCATATATGTGACAGGCAATTTGAATGTTGATAAATATTATTTACTATTAAGATTGATCGTGATGTATTGTAATTTTTGAATTTTATTAAAGACTTTTTTACAATAGACTAATAGAGTCTTTTAAATCTGCATTCTAGAGAAAAATATATTTTTTTCTTTTAAAAGATTAACGTCTTTAATATAACTGTGAATATATTCCTAACGATTTCATTTATTATAAATTATAAAAATATTGAACGTCAATTGATAATATATATTTCTATTTTACATTTTTTTAAAAAAATAATTTTTGGGTAGTTTTTTGTTACTTTCTATTTTAAATATTTTATTTAAGGAGATACTTAAAATTTTCTATATAAAGAGAAAATTTTTATAAATTAAGTAAAAAATAATTTAATTATTATTTAAAAAAGGTTCAAAAATTATAATTTCTAATACATTTTTTTTATAAATATCGATCAATCTTAATATTTATATAAAATATTTTTTTAATGATTTTATAAACTAAATTAAAACATACAGATTACTCTGTACCGTTTAATAAGCGCTGCCTATAACATATACATGTATATACAGAACAAACGTTCGATTGATTTAATGTGAATATGTGCACTGAGGTTTCATTACATGTCTAATAACTTCAGTAGTTTACGATAATAATAGTCAAATCATGAATGTTACAAAATTTACACACATATGGAACTATATATATATATATATATATATATATATATATATATAATATATATAATACATCACAATTTATCAATTCAATATTTCAAGTGTTAAACGTACACATATATAAAAACCTAAAAAAAATTCATTAAAAAAATCTACACATTTTAGATATTAAGCGGGGAAAAAACTTAGATTTTTTTAACATTTTTTTTTCACGAATCATATTTAGATTTTCCAAGTACACAAATAAAAAAAAACGTAACGACATATAATTGAATTGTATATATATATATATTTTTTTTTGGTGTCGGAAAAATTGGGTGCTCCGTGCTCGAATGAAAATATCTATGAAAAATAAAAATAATAAAATAACGAACGAAAAAAAAATAAATAAATCAATAATAAATAGGTTCATAAATATATAAATGCAAATGCGTGAAAATAAATACATATCGAACATAATATTTATAACAATATTTCATATTTTACATACTCGGATAATTTTATTTGATTACTGAAAAAAAAATCGATTTTATAGTAAATCTTATCATAGTTAAATAAAAAAAATATATTAATTATAATTAAGTATGAATATATTTATAAGATAAAATTGATTAATTATATAAAATTTTGATAAGATTTATCTATACTACGAAATTTACAGTAATTTTTTTCATATGCATATTGATTTAAATAAATGTACGCCAATTTTCAAATATTAAAAGGGAAGTTAAATTAAAATAATAGAAAAAAAAATCTTAAAATATATTAATAAATATTTTAAGATTAATAAAAGCTTTCGTTGATCTGATATGAGTAAAATAATGTTTTTTTTTAAATCAAAATCTTGTGCTTAATATTATTTGCATTATTTTTTTTCAATTAATAAATAAATGTTTGAATGTTTAGATGAGTTGAATAAAATAAAATGAGAACTATGAAGTGTTAAAGAAATTTTCAATTTTTAAAGTTCATGAATATATATTTATATATATTTATTTCGTATTATCTAGAAATAAGAGAGATTTTTATAATATAATGAATTCAAAATAAGTAAATCTTTTATATTACAGTTATAATTGAAAATTGGCAAACAATTTTTTTTAAATCAATACACGTAATAATAACACAAAGACATATAAATAATTTTTGGTGAACTTATTCCTGTGTACGTGTGGAAGGGAGGTATATTTTTTTCATATCTTTTTTTTTATATTTTCACGTACCTTTTCTTCATTTTTTTTTAGTATGTGGAAAGTGCTAGAAAAATCTGTGATATTTGTTCGACGACCGTAGCCGGAACACGATTTTTTTTCCGATGAAAATAAGGAAAAAGGAAATCGACAGGAAAAACGTGCGGATGGTTTCTCTTGAACAGGTCGTTTCGTTTCGTTTTCTCGGAATATATATATATATATATATATATATATATATATATATATATATATATATATATATATACACTTTTCACTTTGTGCATTTTTGTCACTTTTCGATTTTCGTCCGTTTTCCCGACGGAGGAAAAGTCTGCTCGCATGTGGCGTATGACGATATAATTTCTTTCATTTTAAATGAAAAATGGTTGATTTTATTTCAAAAAAAAAAAAAAAAATAAATAAATATGACTATAGTAAAATATGAGTTAATTTTAATTAATTTAATACGTTAAGCAATTAATGAAGAATCTCACAAATTAATTTCTATGTGTTTTTTAATTAATTATCGCTGTTAATACATGATTTATGTTTTTTTTTTGAAAAAAAATTCATTCACGATTATTGATTAATTTATAATGAACTTTCGAGTATAATAATAATAATAATAATCAAAATACATATACTAAAAATATTTACGGGGAAAGGGTAGAAATAAAAATGCAAAGTTCGTAAAAGAAAAATATGCTCAAACACGGATAAAACTGCATATAATATTAAATAAATCAGAAATAATGTCGCTCTTTTCGAACGAATTGCATTCTTGTGAAGAAAGAAAAAAAAACTCTTTCGATGATTTAGCACAGTTATTATAACCGCGACAATCGAAGACAAAAATGGAATCAGTAAAAGTATACTCAAAAGTTGAGATTGCAAAGATTGCTCCAGGCTATCGAGGAAAGAAGTTTTCAGAACAAACCGTAAACAAGCAAAAGACGCGAAGAGGTCCATCCGAACCAACAACCGCACCATCACCGTAAAATCTATCATCAACCTTAACTCCACAACGCAATGAGTCAATTATTGCAAAGACGATATTTGGTGTGGACGTCAATTGCGCCAAGTGCAAGAAATTGCGCCAAGGCAGAGCTTTTCCGCAAATTATAGCAAAATAGTAGACATTGCAGCTGAAACGTATAACGCTTACCACGTTAATGAGAAGCAACTCGAGCGAGTTCTCGCCCGAGATGTATTGTCATACTACGTAACAGTTCTACTTCATTTGAAGTTAGTTGATGTGAAAGCTAAGCAGAATATTCAAACGCTAACTAACGCAGAAAAAGATCTGAGGAAATTAGTGATTGATACTGAACTGAACATCCCTCAGCAAAATTAGAGCGTACTGTGACAAAATGGGAAAAGATAATCGTTTAGAGATATCAACTCTCCTAATTATACTAGTTCAAGGATTTGGAGGATACCACGCATCAGAAGTAATAACCGAGACGCACAACTTATTTGAAGAAGTGCACTCACTTGGGATTGCTGATGTTATGATAATGGCTTTAGCCTCACACCTTCCAGAAGCATCACTCAACTTCAATATCAGAAGGCCACAAAACACGGTTTTCACTTTAGTCCAATTGGTACAAGAAAATCAGAAATAGGACAGAGGTTAGCAGGATATGGGATAACAGCAGTAACATTCGTTGAATTCATCTCAGGAACACAATATTTTATATCAATATCAGATATTCTGAGCAAGATGGATACGTTTAGATCAGTAAAACTCGTATTGAAAAATCAATCAATGTTAGGCGGTGAGTCACAAGTCATTAAAACTAAGCCTAGCGAAAGTGAATATATAACTCGATGGAACGAACGAAATGTACAAGCCTAAAAACTAGAGCTTCTGTACTACTAGAAGCATTGTATCTATTCGGATTTTAACTTTTTAAAAAAGATGGGCCCAGTGGAAACAGAGCAACTAATGTGCAAAATTGGATCTGTATGATGGGAATAGCCAATGCATCGTTCAACATGCCAGATAAATAATGGTATGAAAATCGAAATATCAGAAGAACCCTTCTTGATGGGATAAGCGCTGAAAGATTCAGGGCAATATGATGAAAAGATGGGTGGTGCACTCGCAGATTCGACGTCGAGGCATATTGCGCAACTCTTGAAGCGGAATTGGTAAGTGCCGGTAGCGAAAGAGAAAAAAGGGTGAATGATATTCTTAAACATCGGCAAATGCTAACACCAAACATTTGTTTTTTCCTTCCTTTTGCATTCCTTAACTGA
Organism: Leptonema lineaticorne; assembly: GCA_024500535.1. NCBI lineage: Eukaryota > Metazoa > Arthropoda > Insecta > Trichoptera > Hydropsychidae > Leptonema > Leptonema lineaticorne. The sequence goes on from JANIJI010000021.1 coordinate 10,550,168, forward strand.
ATAATTTGTGTCATTCCCCCCATATTCTATTTTTATTCATCATTTATTAATTACCATTTTGCATTATTATTCTCGACGTATATCATTCATCATAACTTTTACTCATCATTATTCTAATTATTTATTCTGAATATACCTATCTGTATTTCATCAATATTAATCATCTGATTATGATGTCCATTGCCCCGACCCCTCTACCAAAACGTGTCTCGTTATGCCGTCGACCCTCACCTTCCCTGGGCGAAGCCCTGGAAAGGATTAAGGTACTAGCAAGTGGGCTAGTCACCTACTTCAACACCAACAAGGAAAAAAACGCGCACACCCGCATCAAAAACGATGTAGGGGAAATTGTACTTATACTGGCCCAGCTCGAGGCCAACGGTGACAATCCGAGGAGCCCGTTTATACAATCAAAGAGCTCTCCTCCTCATTCTCTGGTTCCTCATCCGAATGACTGCGTTCTATCCATTCCATCGTCGCTGGGTGCGGCCAAAAATCTCACCCCGGTTGCGGAGCCGGACCGTTTCCGGACGGTGACGAGGAGGAAGAAGAGACGCGATTCTAGGAAGGGACCCAAGCAACCGGCCCAGAAACTTTCTGCGCCCTCCCCCTCTCCTCGCCACTCTCGTCCTCTGAGACGCCCTCGTCTAAGTCTTTGATCAGGACTTCTCTCATGAGTGCTGAGACCCTTACGCGAGCTTTTTCCCCAGCCGCCATCCTGATTCTCTCATGGATGATGGTTAGGGCCCCGGACCTTGTGGGACGGAACACCAATTCGCCTTTGGCATTCCGCCTCACTGTGAGTGGAGGCAGTGGCGTCTCTTTCTCCAGGGTGTGCATGCAACGCAACACCTCTGCGTAGGAGAGCGGCTCGTCCCCCTCTGCCCTTGGTTCAAGAACCACGCTACCCAGTGGGCACTTGTGGGTCTTGGACTTTACTGTGGGCAGGCTCGTTCTTTGGAAGGTTCTTTGGGGGAGCGGAGCCGGAGGAAGTAGTGGTTGATATGGACGACGTCAGGGCGGCGCTCCTGCCGTATGCAGGCGAAGGTAGCGGGCTTGAGGTCGTGAGTGCACTCCAACAGCACTTCGGTACGCGGAGCCTGCTGCTCCGAATACCGCACACTGCAAGGTTGCAAAGCCTGCTGAAAGAGGGCAGGCTCAAAATAGGCTTGATGTCCTGCAGGCTGCGGGAGCGCAAAAGGATACCCCGCTGCTACCGTTGCTTGGGCTTCGGACACACCGCGATGCGGTGTTCGGGCCTCGACCGCAGCGCCTGCTGCCTCAACTGCGGCACGCGAGGCCACGTTGCGCGTGACTGCAAAAGTCATGCGCATTTTCCGACTTGTGCTGACGAGGGGTTATCGTCGCAGCACAGGGGAGGCAGCCGAGTGTGCACCTCATACAACAAGGAGCAAAGAAGGATCCTCCAGAAATGTCGCTGAGGATCCTTCAGATAAATCTGAACAACTGCAGGATCGCCCAGGATCTCATGTTCCGGACAGCCGCTGAGCTGAACGCGGACGCGGTGATAATTTCTGAACAATACAGAAACATCGCGTCCAACTGGTATTCGGACAGGTCGTCGTGAGCTGCCATCTTCGTGGCGGCACCGAGTTACCGGAGCGTCGGTCGGCACATCGGACGGCTGCGTGTGGGTCGAGCTGGGCGGAATCAGGCTATACAGCTGCTACTTCTCGCCCAAATCCTCACTCGAGGAATTTGAGACGGCGCTGGGCGACCTGGAGTTGTTCGTCGAGACGAGCCGCCCCGTCATTTTGGCGGGCGACTTCAACGCCAAGGCGGTCGAGTGGGGTTCGCAGGGGGACGATGCTGTGCGACGCCGTCGCTCATCTTCGACTGCGGGTCGCCAACAGAGGTTTGAGCTTGACCTGCCGCAGGGGTGCGGGCGGATCGGTCGTTGACGTCACGTTCGCGGATGAGACCACGATCGGCAAGATCAGAGACTGGAGGGTCCTGGAGGTCTACTCGCACAGCGACCACCAATACATTGCCTTCGACGTAGTGAGTCGCATCAAAAAGCCTGCCACTTCGGTGGCCGGCTGGTGCACTCGCAGACTAGACGTCGAAGCACTCTGCGTAACTCTCGAAGCGGAACTGGTAAGTGCCGGTAGCGAAAGAGAAAAAAGTGTGAATGAGCTTGTGCACGCAGAAACCGTCGTCTCCTCTACCAGTGCGATAATCCGCAGGGCGTACAACGCATCCATGTCCAGAAGAACGGCTGGAGGTTGTCGCCGCCAGGTGTACTGGTGGAGCGAAGAGATAGCCGCGCTTCGGATCAGGGGGCGAGTTCTCGACCAGTTTCTGGCCGATTC